>JAVXUL010000001.1:22974151-22988988 GCA_035590515.1 Trichilia minutiflora
GCATGATGGCGAAGAGAAATCGAAGAAACGAAGAAAAACAAAGTGAGTGTATGAGTGTAGCAGAGGGAGAACGAAGGAGGAGAAAAGAAGAGGAGAAGGAGAGAAATCCACCAAAATTTCAGCCCCAGACCCCTTTTTATAGAAAAATGATGAAATTATCATTTTGTCCTTAATTTTTCTTAAGAGAGAAACTTCTAGAACAGGGTATTTTCGACATTTCGCGTCGATTCGATCAAACGAATCGAAGATTCGATCGATCGAACCATCACTTCGGTTGAACGAACCTCACATTCCGTCAATCGAATCCCAAGTCGATCGAACGAATCCCCTATTCGTTCAAATGAACCCGAAGCCACAAATTTCTAAAAAGTTCCCAACGATTCGGTCGATCGAACCTGCCAAAAATTTAAATCCTCACATTAATAGGCCCCACACGAGCCTAGGATCACACCCACAACCCCATGAAACACGAAATGAATGCAAATGTATGAACGGAAGATGTAGGAAATGATAATTATATCATCGGGGTAAGGTACGGGATGTTACACAACCCTCAAGTAGAAGGCTGACTAGGAGACAGCCTTCAGGGATGATTAGTAGAGACAGCCCTCAGGGATGACTGGGAGACAACCTTCAAGGATGAAGGGAGACTGCTCTTAGGGATGAGAGGGGAGAATGCTCTCAAGGATGAGAGGGAGAGACAACCCTTAGAGGATGAGAGGGGACAACCTTCGAGGATGATTGAGAGACAACCCTCAGGATGGAGTTAGCCTTCAAGGATGACTAGCGGAGACAGCCCTCAGGAATGACTGGGAGACAGTCCTCAGGATAGAGTCAGCCATTAGGAATGACTAGGAGACAACCCTCAGGGATGAGGGGATACAGCTCCCAGAGATAAGATGGGAGAAGGCTCTCAGGGATGAGAGGGAGAGACGACCCTCAGAGGATGAGGGGAGACAGCCTTCAGGGATGACTTGCGGAGACAACACTCAAGATGGAGTCGGCCTTTAAGGATGACTAGAAGACAACTCTGAGGGATGAGAGGGAGAGACGACCCTCAGAGGATGAGGCCTAGGAGCAGAGAGTGATCCTAGAAGTAGGAAATGATCCTGGGAGCAGGACCTTCTAGTCAGGTGGATCATCTTAGGAGCGAGGAGTAATCCTGAGAGAAAGAAGTGATCTTGAGAGCAGGACCTTCTAGTCAGGTGGATCGTTTTAGGAGATGGGAGTAATCCTAGGAGCAAGACCTTTTGGTCAGATGGTTCATCTCAGGAGCAGAAAATGATCTCCGGGGAGCGACGCTTCAATAGCTTTTCGTTTGATTCTCACAGATGGCATTAGCTGTTGATGCAAAAAAATATCCAACGACCTTCGTACACCAAACAACGAAAATCTCCGGCGAGTTTCTTACACTAAATAAAGAGTAGCTTATGGTAGAAGAGAGACGTTTGGTATTTGTGACTGGACTTGGGTGGCTCCCAAGCTGCCTACGTATCCCTCTTTTCTTCTTCTTCCTCTTGTTTTCTCTTATGTTGGTTCTCTTTATTTTTTTTGTTTTTTTTTCTTTCTTTTGAGAGGATCAAGTCACACATAATTCTTTTTAAAGAGAAAAGACGATGATTTTATAAGGTTAGAGTGACAGTTTTCAAAAAACCATAGTATGGTTGTCATTAAATGGACAAGGCCCATACTGTTCACTTAACAGAAAAGTACTGTACGGGCCTCAAATCACCATTAACACTTAGTTTTTATTTAAATAAATGATTAATTAAATAAGTTAAATTTTATATTAATTAATTAAATAAATTAAATCAAGTTAATGATTTAATAATATTATTTATTTAAAAAATAAATAATATAATTAATAAATAGATAATACGATTAATAAATTAATCATATTTAAATAGAGGATTTTTTATATAATTAATAAAAATATTATAATTTTATTAATATGATATAAATACAATATATTTATTTAAATTTACACCCTTAAAAAAACGGGTCTTGATTTTTCTTAACAAGATTTTGGAATAGTTAACAAACATAAAAGAATCTACGGTTTTATTAATTATTCTAATAAGTAAGATTCGAATTTCGCATATGCCCAAAGGTTATTATTAATATTATCCCAGTTGGTATTTTCCTTTTCTACAATTGAATAATCTTGTGACGTAACTCTCTCGTGCAGATCGTTAGCACTCCGGTGATAGTTACTTCGCCAGGTTGAATCGTTTTACCGATCAATTTGCGCGAATAGAAACAATATGCGGATTTCAACTGGTGAACTACAGTAGTCCTCAAAGTCTTGTGAAGGGTTTGAAACGTGTTATTAATATGATTTTTCTCTAGATTGCTGGATTACCACTTGTTTCAAGTTCTTTAATGTGTTTGGGATGTAATGTTCATTTTTGTATTGATTATGTTCAAAATCAGAAATTATGGGTTGAAATTGAAGAGCCCAGTGTTGAACGGGATAAGATACTTCTGGAAATTGAACAGGAACGCCTTCTGTATGTACGAGAAAAGTAAATGATACAAAAGTTTCCAGAGCTCAACTTCAGCGAGCAATTGCTCTATCTGAAGCTGAAATTGCAGATATAAGTTCTTCACTGGGCTAGCAACCAGTGAATGTAAGTTCATTTAGATTGACGAATCAAATCTTTCGGATAATTTAGAGCCATTTTAATTTAGTTGATGACTTTCATCTGTTAGTTAGATGACTTTAGTGTGATTGGACGGCTGGTGGAAACTTGAAAGAAAAGCTGAAAACCATCACCTTACAATTGGAGGAGGCAAGCTGCAAGAAAACAGAGAGGAAGAATCGATTTGATGAAGTGTTAAGCCAGTTACAGAAAATATCAAGTGAAAATTTTGCAGACAATAGTATTTATAAGATGGTTGAGGATGAGAAGGATTTGTCTGCAAAAAGGCTAGAAGAATCGCACAGCCAATTGGCTGATCTTCAAAATGATAAGGTTGATGTCTTCCCCCGATCAAAATATGGCATTATATTACTGTCGGGTTTGTAATTTAACGCTGCTTTAGCCAAATTATTCTTCACCATCTTTCGGATGAAAGTTGACAAGAAATCGCCCTTACTTGAGGATTTCTTTTTCTCGTGTAAGTTTGAACCGTTCAATCAGAATAATATTTTCTTTGATTGTGTTTTTTTCCTACAACACCTGCAGAGCAACTATTTGAGGCAGGTAATGGATCACCTCAGCAACCTGAACTTCCCTTGCGTGGTACACGGGGTTGGATGTTAAAGGCCTAATTTGTAAGATCCATCCCTCTTTGGATGATCCCAAAGCAACTAAAGATGTTAGTTACTGTACAATTGAGAAATTGCTACAACAATAGAAAGTCTGAAAGAGGTCAAGATGCAGAGAATGCAGAAGGTTTCTAGTTCTCTAACCATAGTTCTTGTTTTGTGCTTAATGCGCCTTCTGCGCAATTGACAGTTTATATTGGGAGCGTTGCTACTGGTATTGTGTACTAAAGTTACTAACAGTATCATAGGGCGGAAAATATGGTTGATTTTAAATAGAATGTTTAACTGGTCTATTATTTTGGTCGGCACTGAAGTGGCAATGTTGAAGCCTGGACTTGTAAAATCACAGTTTGGGAGAAAGAAAGAGAGAGTTGAATTCTTGTATGATGGTGTAAGTACTTTACTTAACCCTACTATTGGTCTGAGCTGGACTCAATCTTCATTGATTCTTCTTGCTTTTGTGTTAATATATTTTGTTATCTAGGAACGATTTTTTTCTATGCTTGGAGCCTAGCAGCCTAAGGCATGAGAAGGAGCAAGAAAAGCAGAGACAGAGAGTATTCATGAAAATGTCCTTGTTCATGAGCTTTGCTGATTTTGTTTCTGTGTTTCAGGATCAAAGAGAACTTCAGGTGCAGCTAATAGCAGAGCAGGAAGCAGTTTATGGATCGAAACCTACTCCATCCAAAAGTGGAAAGAAAGCTCCTAGAACTTCAACAGAAATTGCTGCAAATAACAGGAAACTCTCGCTCGGTGGGCAACAAGAAGGTTTACAGTACGTATAGAAACAGTCCCTTGAATCAGAATCACCAGCAATCTGCCAGTTTTGTACCTTGTACGGTTTAAACACATATTTGATCTTATAATTTTACAATTATTTCCTAATTCCTATCTGCTTATAGAATCTCTTCTCATTTGACAAAATTTTGTTCTCCTCTTGTACGCTTAATTGTGAACTTCTATAGGTCGGAGAAATTCAGAGATTCCTGGAATAATAGTCAGCAAACGTTCCTCCACAAAAGCACGTGAAATTGATTCCCAATTGATTCGAAAGTCCCTCTCTCCTATTTCTTTGGCGATATCCTCGAGGCCAACATACCAAATGTCTTGTAAGATCAGACACGAGCTGCTGTCACTCCCTCCAAGTGTATATCAGCAGGCGACGAAGAAAACAAAACGCCAAAGACGATGCCAATGCCACTGCCAAATACACCATTAACAGTGTTCGTTTCTATGCTGATGGCCACTACTCCGGCTACACCTAATATTTCTCTTGTTACCAGAGAGTAGAAAAAAATGGGTACTCGTTTGAAGAGGTCAGGTACTTCTTGTACTAAAATTACAATCATTAATTTATAGACCTTTTATAGGTCTCCACGTCTGATTTTTTTGTTGCTTCTGCCATGAAATCAATTATTATTGGCTTCTATTTTTAAATCCACTGTTCAAGTAGCTAATGGTTGAAGCCAAAACTTGTAATATTATGATTGGAGGATTTGGTTTTGTTTATTTTATAACTAATTTATGATCACTTTGGTGTTATTTATTTATTTATTTTTTTAGTGATAGCCTTTATGTGGTCAGCCCAAATTTGTGGAGCGTATAATTGAAGGATAAGGAAGAACATAGAATAGAAATTAGTGAGCCATGTGCATTCAATATAATTTCCTTTTTGACTCATTGTGGAAAAGTGGTTGCACTTCCCCGTGAATAAAACGCTTATCATCTAATTAATATTATAAGGTCTTATTAAATGCTTTTGAGTAAACGTTGCTTTTGATAGGATAGTTGGGAACAGCTGATATTTAAAAGGTTATCAATACTGTTCTTTTGTAATGAAACGGCACGGCTCAAATAAAAATAATTCAATATGGGATGATCTGTTGGGCAAAATCACCGTTCACAGTTCACACCAGTGCTGGAGCGACAAGCAAGAAGCAACCTCGGTCCTGGGGCAAGGCCAACCACTCATCTACCAACTTAAGTCAGAATTTATATGACTTTTCTCCATATCAATAATATAATGAGTTAATGATCCAATGGACCTCACTTCATTCTGTACCAATCTGATTTTTCCACGTTGGACGAGACCAGTACAGATTGTTGACTGATTAGATTTCCCACGGTGACTGTGAGCAAAGATTGCTATTTTGGCTGCAAGTACATGGAATATGACCGACCGTTCATTTACGCACAGAAATATATAAAAGAAATTGAGAAAAAATAGAGCATATAAGTTTACCTATAAATCATGCAATTACCTGCATTTTTATTAGAAAATTTGATGATTAAAGAAGTTTATGTTGGTTTTAAATTCATAATTAAGGAATTAATATCACACTAAAAAAGTAGATATATAATTAGTTTGCCAAACAGTTGTATCAAATTTTATCGCGTGCGAGCTGAGGAGCTGTATACACACATGACACAATATGATTGGCTGATTGGCTTTCGGTGGGCCCCCGTAATATTCTTACCATCAGGTATGATCTATACCTGCATCAGCATTCCTAATTACATCTACGCTCCTCAGTGGCAGAACTTCGTAATTTACGGATATGTCAAGAGGTATTAATTTACGTTCAGTTTTAATTTGTTGCAAAAAGACAAAAAAGAAAAAAAAAAAGAAAAGGAAAAGGCTGGTTGGCGGCAACAAAGAGGTTTGCCCAACGACACAACCCTGGCCACTTTAAATGAAAAACGGGAAATAATTTAAAAAAAAAAAAGGCACCATACTCTTTTTCCTTATTTTCCATAACCTTTTTAATCAAATTACCAATTTAACCATTGATTCAATTTTCAAATTTTCAATTTCACTCACGGACGTGAAAATTTTTCTTAACCGTATTTCATTTATCGGGTTTAGCAAATAATTAATTATTATTTTCACGTTTTTTATTTTATTTATTTCGTTTATATGGGTATTTCTTTTATTTTTCATTTTAGTCTCTGTTGAGACAAGGAAAAGGAAAGGGAAAAGGAAAATCCGGCCGGTTGTTTTTCTCGATACGGGAAATTCCGGTTTTCGTTTTCTCGAGAAGTAGTTTTCTCAGGGAACAAACAAACAGTTTTTTTTTTCTTTATTTTTTGTGTTACAGTACGGTGATTTTTTTGAAAGTTTACTAGAAAGAACCTTCTAAAACACTGTTTGAGCTCTGCAAATGTGAAAAGGTCTGAGAGAGACCATTTCAGTTAAAGAAGAGCTTTTTGGGAGTGTCAGAGTTACGCATACAGGTCGTGATCTTTAGACTATGAACAAGTTTATTTTTTTGGCTGAATTTTCCTGGCTTCTGTTTTGATCTTCTTGCCATGTTTTAATTTTCTCTGCGCTTTGCTCCTTTCAACGTTAGTGATAATTTAAGTCGCAGATTTTGAGCTGTAATGTTAAGTAAACGGTGAGTTTAAGCTTGGCTTTGTTCATGGATGTGTAATGAAGTCCGATCTTTAAGAAGTATTAAGTTTGATGTAGTTTTATAGTTTTGCTTAAAAGTTAGGGGTACTGATTTTTATGCTTAAAGAAAATGTTCAGATTGATATAATTTTGAGTAAGATTTCTATTTTTTTTAATAATTTTTCTGATTTTTGAGTGATTCTGGAAGAAACCTAGCTTGAGCTGCACGTTTTATAGTTTGGAGAAAATGCTACTCGCATTTTTTTCCTGAAATAATTTTGTAGATTACAAATTAAATTTATGATCTTTTTCCATTAAATGTTTTTTGATGCAGGTACGTATTGCAAATGCTGATATGAGCAGTTAGTCTGGGTGAAAATTGGATTTTGAGGAATATTCAGTCTATGCATGGAAGCAAGAGAAGGCATGAGTTCAGCAGTTACTGTGATAGGTGCAGAAGCTCCATCAGCCTATCATGTAGCTCCAAGAAACGAAAATGCAGGCCAAATTGGTGGATCTCTGTCGGTGGTGACGTCCCCAGTTAGTGTAGGATTGACTGGCACCACAGAAAAAAAGAAGAGAGGGAGACCAAGGAAATATGGACCCGACGGGACTATGACATTGTCACCAACGCCTATTTCATCTTCGGTTCCTCCTTCTGGTGACTTCTCCTCTGGGAAGCGAGGACGAGGGAAGGTTGGTTATGAGAGTAAGCACCGCAAGAAAATGGGAGTGGACAGTTTAGGTGAATTGTTTCTCTAGTTCAATTTGTTGCATATTGTATTGTTTTGCTTTAGCATGATCAGAATTTGTTGAAATGGATATAATTAATATAATATGAACATGCTACAAATGTAATACGATGAAATTGTTTTATTTTGTTAGGAATTTATAGTTTGTTTTTGCAACTGACAGTGGAAATATCTTCTTACTTGGTTTTTGGAACTACTCTTCAGCCTGATTTGAAGAATCGGAAATTCCATCTTAAAAGTTCCTTCTATAAATATGCATTGATAATACTCATTACAGTTTATGTGGTTTTGGGATTCTATTGCTTAAATTTGGAAGTATAATGCTAATTTTGGAAATAGAAAAGTAAGGTTATGCTAGTATTGGTTTGAGGGTGAGGAATATTTCTCAATTGGCTAAGATTTGGTACCTTATTACTTTCTCCTTTTTTTCTCAAAAGGATATTACAAGATGCTTCAAATAGAAACAGAATGAAATTCGATAAAGGATCAGAAATACTTAATTTATATTGCCTTATAGTTATGGATGATTTGTTTAAAAATGAAAAAGAATATGTTGTTTCTCTTCCTGACTTTCTAAGCAGGTTCACGATCTGATCTGAAGCCGTTGGCATATTGCCTTTGTGCTTAATTTAAATTGTCAAATGTTCTTGTTTGCATATTTGATCTCCTCCCTCTAAAGAACTTATGAAGAAATAAAATGCCTCTGTTGACTACAAGTTATATTTTAATCTTCTAGAATATCTGGACATCGAGATGGACCTTGTAATTTCATCTTCCTATCCATTGGTGTTATGTAGGAAACTCGACTACTGTTCCAATCAATAAGCCTCCTAAAATTTCAGGACAATGGATATAATATGTTCCTGTCACTGGAAGCCTTATTTATGCACCAAAGTTTGAAGCAAAAATAACAATTTGAATAACACATAGTAGAACTTACATATTGGATGAATCTTCTGACACTAAATGTTGGGCTAATTTGTCATGGGTACCACATATCAATTGTCTTTTCCAGTTGCAAGAAATCATAAGAATGAAAGTTGAATTGTGTGCTGTAGCTGTTCAAGATTATGTAATTCTACTGGTTTTATTATTTAAAATGATTTTTGTCAACTCATCAGTATGAGGAATATCTTATAGTACTTTGGATAATATGGATAATGAAAAAGTGAATTTTATTGATTTTTATCTGCAGGCGACTTGCATGCTTGTTCTGTTGGCACAAATTTTACACCCCACGTCATCACTGTTAATGCTGGCGAGGTATGTTTAGTTGATTTTATAGGGATGTTCAATAACATAAATATAGTAATTGGTTATGTTTGATAGTCTTCCATTCTCATGTAATTGGAACTGAAATTAGTTTTTGAAAGGATCTACTGCTGCTAACCAACAAAAAAATTGCTGCATTCTCTCTATTTTACTCGGTTATTATTTCTATGTGATTATGCATGAGATTTCCAATCTGCAGTACATTTTTGCTTCCTTCATAAGAATTTTTATGGACTAAGTTCAACTTTGTTTTCAATTTTTTCCTCCATATTCCTAGTTTTGATAGAACTGTTTCTTTATTGACAACTTTTTGTGTTTGTGTGTGTATTAATTTATTGGTGCTCTTTGGTTATGTAAGGATGTTACAATGAAGGTTATCTCATTCTCTCAAAAAGGACCACGAGCTATATGCATCCTATCTGCAAATGGAGTAATTTCTAACGTTACACTCCGTCAACCTGATTCTTCTGGGGGTACTTTGACATATGAGGTCTGGCATTTTATAATTTCCTTTTAAATATATAAACTTCTATTCTATACATATTTACCAAAATAATAACAGATTGATGGTGTTCTTATAAAATATTCCTTATATGTTACTTATGCACTGTATTTAACTCTAAACATGTTTGATTTTGTAAATTGAAGTAACTTTTATTGTATGCCTGTATGACATAACTATAAAATGCTACCCGTACAATAGCATGGCAAATTCTTAACATACAAAGCACGCATGTACATGCGTATATCTACATTCTTAAAAAAGTTAAGTGGTTGGTTCAAATCAGTGCATTGCAGCGACTACTGCTAAAAGTACAATTACAAATCTCTTCCAGCATGAACTAAGACCTCAGCTTAGTGAAGACAAGCACTTGTGTATTTTGCATGAAAACTATCAATCAGTATTTTCTGGATAATTATGTTGTTATAATTTTGATAAAAGTTGAATTATCTATGTTATTATCCAGAAAGATACACAACTTTCCTTTTATGGAAGTGGCCGGAGAAGAAGAATTTTTGAAAAAGATTAACTTCTAAAGTAATCATTAGACACAAGGTGTATGTGTTTATTGTTTACTTCTGTATTGTGATTGTCTCAATCTTTGCTCTGTTTGTACGTAGGAAGCTCTGTGCCTATGAGGTGTGTGTTTAAGTGGATAAAAAATCAAAGTGAAAGAAAGTCACGGGCAGATTTACACTAAATTATTTTGATTTGAGTGTTGAGTAAACAATAGAATTATTCGAATTTCTTCGGATCAGTCCTTCGGAGTAGTTGTAAAATAAATTACTCCCTGGCTGCATAAGGCTCCGATACACCTCAAGTTTCTAATCTCGTATTTAATAAAATTATTTGTTATTTCTATTATTTTATAGGGCCGATTTGAAATACTTTCCTTGTCGGGATCATTTATGCCTACTGAGAGTCAAGGAACAAGGAGCAGATCAGGCGGGATGAGTGTCTCTTTGTCAAGTCCGGATGGTCGTGTTGTGGGAGGGGGAGTTGCTGGACTTCTGGTAGCAGCTAGTCCAGTGCAGGTAAACTTTTCTATTTCCATTTTTCTTCCCTTTATTTTAGGAAGTGTGTGGTCCTGTTGCTTCTTTTTTGGGGTCTTTGCTAGCTAGCCATACCACCAAAAAATTTTACAATGTATGGCATGTTCAGAAATGAACCAGCTATCCAAGAACATTTAACATAATATGAGAACAGATCCTGTATTCTTACCAGGAAATTGACATGGTGGACTTTTCTTGAATGATGTGCAACAGGACGTGGACATGAATATGTCAAGACCTAATAATTTAACGGTTTCCAAATGCTTGCTGGAAGTAATTATCTACAGAAATCATGGGTTTGGAATTAATTTCATAATTTTTTGTCTTGAGTTATCAGGTTGTGGTAGGCAGCTTTCTTCCAGGCAACCAAAATGAGCAGAAACCCAAGAAACATAAAACCGAGTCCATCCCAGCTATCATTACACCAGCTCCTAGCATTATGGGGATCGCTCCTCTCAATAATGCCGAAAAGGAGACTACGGATGGACATGGGCAACAAAATTCTAGCCCACTGAGGCCGAACAATGCTGCAGCTTCACCATTTCGAAGAGAAAACTGGGCCACCATGCAGGAGCCTAGAAATTCAACAACGGACATCAACATATCTTTGCCAGCAAGTTAAAGGCCAAATCAAGATCTCGTCGCACTGACTGCATTGATCCCCCAATCTTGCCACCACTACACTACCACTGAAAGAGTTGAGATTTGTTTTTGTCTACATTGTATGCGTAGTTCACTGATTATTTATAGTATGAAGTAGTAGCGTTACAGTTTTTTAACTTGCCCTTAGTTTATTGCATTTTCTTCACGAACAAGACATCCATTTTTTCGTTCTTAGGTGTGAGCTTGGGCAGTAGTTACAGATGACATCTGTTCTGTAGGCTAATTTAGTAACAGCTGTTATACTTCTGTTTGTCGTTTTTATGACTGATTAAATTTTATTGGCGACTTATCCGATCTTTACAGTTTTCATGCAAATTTTCGTTTAACGAAACTAAAAGTTGTGATTTTATTATTGCATGGTTTAACTACTGCTAACTAATCAGAGAAATGATAATAGTGATGACCACGTTTGAAAATATTCTCAACAATATTGCATTTTGAAATTGAGTGAAGATTAATGTTTGTTGAAGTATTGGAGGTGTTGTATATGCATGTGTTTGTTCTAGAAAGACAACCGAGCTGTTAGTAAAAAGTAATTAAAATTAAAACAAACAAAATTGTCGAACTCTTGTGGTGGTGTTAAAAATTCTACAGCAGCTAATGAGAAATGAATCAACAGTATTTGAACGCGTGTGACACGTAAAATGGACAAAGATCGATTACAGTAAGTCAACATTTTAATATTGACAAATATGTTTCTCTTTTTCCAACTTTTGGATATCTTATTTGTTGTATAATGTTATCTAATATGGACTCTTGATTTTGAGCCTGCCCCTTCTCTCGGTCACACTTATCCGTGAACCAATTTGTAAAAATCCAAGAAATTTCTTGCTAACGTAGCTAGAATGTCGTCATAAGTTAACGTATAAAATAATATTATATAAAAGGTTATATTACAGTAGATTTAGATGTATGGTATATTTTTATATTTTTCTCAACATTTCGTTATAATTCTTATCTCTTTTGTTATAAATTTTTACTTTTTGCGTCATAATTTTCAAAATATAAAACTAAAAGAAATACAGCAAAAAAAATTGAAAATATCAACGAAAGAATTAGAATAACTCTATTTACAGTAGAATTCACTGTAGTCGTCCTCTATAGAATCCTCTCGCAATAAATTAATCCTTTGTGCTTGTTGGCATAGAATTCCCTCAACTTTCTTTGTGAAACTTTCTGTTATTTTTTAAATGATTAAGTCCATCAACTAGACTATATAGTTATATATAGTACGCTCACAAAAATTAGAACATCCTTTCAGAAAGGAGAAGAAAAATATTACCCAAAACAGTTGAGCATGAAGAGAGTGAAATTATCAAACCTTTTGCTCATCTGTTTCCCAACAATCCTTACAATAATATTTTTCTTCTTACAAGACTTGGTTTCCAAGCATCACAAAATTCACAACTTCTTTTCCTCTACTTATGAGTTCATGGTTGGGGTAGAACCCAGTAGAGTGGCTGTATTCGCCGTGTTCCACGTTATCGTTATCACGACGTTGCTCGGGTGTTCGAAGCCATCATCTGCTGTAGATTTTGATGATGTGTTCTTCTTTCCTGATCCTCCAGTAGTTCATGAAGTGTATAGTACTGAAAAGGAAAAGGAAAATGATGAAGATTACGATAGCCAGGACGACAAGGAACACGATGAATATCACGAGGATGATGGTTATGATGAAGATCATGACGATGATCTTGATGAGGAAGATGTTGATAGTGAAGATGAGATAGCTGGTACTGATTTGGAACGTAGAATAGAGGAATTCATATCAAATGTTTATAAGATATGGGGTGAAGAATTACGGGCTGAGAGGCTTCTCTTGCTTGAGATAGCAAATTAACTCGATCTACAAGCTTCAGAAATCAAGTCTGCGTGTACAAATTACATGTGTAAATATTGAAGTGTGTTATGCTGCTGCAGCTGCATGTAAAATATCTTCATTGCAAAAGATTTAAGGGTTTGATTCCCTGGTTGGGAAATATGTGGGCATGTGTAGAATATATGGTGCAATTTGTTAGTGCAGGAAATGGGCATGTAATATACTGTGGAAGAATAATAAAACTTTGTAACATATTTATTGTGATTCTATCCTCTCACTGAAATGTCTTGATTCCTACAGTTACAGAGATGTAATAGACAACAATCAGACTGCGATTCAGAAGTAAGTATTAAGATTCTATTTTGTTTTGGTATATCTGAAAATTTAAAGCCAATTCGGGTATAATTTCTGACAAATTTCATATCAGCATACAAAGCATCTTGTTTCAAAGAGTGCACTTCACTTGAATCATTTGTTAACGTGGGTTTAAAAAAAAAAAAAAAAACAGGGGTGATGTAGCGGGTGGGGATGGATTTGTGTAGATTTGGTGTTTTAGATTTGATTCCTATTTTAAAATTCTTTCTATTGAAACGAGAGTTAAGGATTTTATCCTATATTTAATATTATTATGTGTGATTTTTGTATACATACTTTATGATTTATAATGACGGTCAGATAATTCATGTGATCCTGCTCTTAGAGAATTGTACTGATCTCGTGTATAATTATTTTTATTAAAACACTAAGAAGATTAGATAAGGGGTTTTATTCTATATTTAATATCACTGCATGTGGTCCTTGTGTACGCACGTTATAGTTTAAGATGGCTATCAAATGACTCATGTGATCCCTCCCTTAGAGGGTTGCATCAGTCTCGTATACAACTGGATACCTCAATAATGACTAAATATAAGAGTTTTTCATGTAAAAAAAAAAAAAATAGAGAAACAACAACAACAACGTGGGTTTAAAGAAAAGATTAATGTTGGACATACAAAATTTTTATACAAGTTTTGGTATACAAACCGATATAATATAATATAATGGTTTATTTCATTTTTCACATTATTTATTAATATTAATATTATATTTTTATTAGTTAGAAATAATATAAATATGTCAACTTATATATAAAAGTATGTATAAAAAGTTTATACCTCTTGTATCACCGCAAAGAAAGTCATTATTATAAGCGATTAAGAGGTGGTTTGTTTGTTTTGTTTTGTTTTAATGTTTAATTATTTTTATTTATTTATTTAATATAAATAAAATTATTTATTTTTTAATCTAATTTTTTAACAATATTTTTAAATTATTTTTCTACTTTTGTATAAATTTTAAAAATTCGAAAAAAATTTTATGAAATATATTCACAAATATATCTTTACCTAATTAATTTATTTATATTCAAATCAATCTATAACATTTAAATGTTATTATTAAAACAATAGATTTTTAATAATTATCATTTATTCCCAAATTAGTAGGATCAATTTTAAGACGCGTAAATCTATTTAGTATTCTTAACACTTAAATTTACTTATAACACAATTAATTATTTGAGTAGTTATATCATATTATCTTATTTATTTAATATTAATTTACTATTTATTTAAACAATTTATCTAAACATTTATTCTCAATTGATAATTTATTTGTATATATATATTTTTTACAACAAGATAAAAAGTAAATAAAATTAAACTTTTATTTTACTAATAACATAGTAGAATTTCATTTATATTATGAATAATTTTAGAGATACAAATTTTTTTGTACAAATTAATATGATATAATAGTATTGGTTATTTTATGATCTACATTATTAATTCCTATTAATTATAATAATTTAATAATTTTATTAACCAATAATATTATGCCACGTTAGTTTACAAGAGTTTGTTAAAAAAAAAGAATTGTATCCCTAACATTGATATTATATTATTATCTGTCATCAATAAAAAAAAATTAACCATGTATGAGAAAAATTATATTTTAAAATCATATAGTCTAATTAACTTTTTTATTGATGTTAAATAATAATATAAATACAATCCTCCTATAACATTAATGTAATGAAAATTTAATTTCTTTTTTAGATATCATATTTGTTTA
>JAVXUL010000001.1:22989088-23022416 GCA_035590515.1 Trichilia minutiflora
AATTACAATGAAATAAAAATATGTTAACTCATCTTCTATAACAGTGCCAAAGAGAACAAATCAAATAAAATGAAAGAGATTGTTCTGAAGAAGAAATTGGAACTGGAAGAGATATGCAGGAAGATGCACATGGTCACTGAAGCACTAGAGGAATATTCGATTGATGCTATAGAGTCCGGTAAAATCCTGCACCAAGTTATTGATATAGAAGAATAATTTAAACTAGTGTTCTCCCTTCAAGTGTAAATCAAATATTGCTTTTATGCTTCATATACTTCTTAATTCTGCATGAATACAATGTTAAGCAGCAATGCCGAACAAGGGTGTTGTACAAGTCACTTGAAATTCCAATCCTTTTGAGTTGCGATATCTTTTGCTTTAAATCTTCCATTTAACTTGAGTTGTTGTCTCGAAATATTTTTTTGTCATTTGTTCCTCATTTATGTAAGCCTCATTTTTTAGGCTCCGTGGACCCCATGTACCTATTGGAACAGATTGACCTTCAAATTGCCAAAGCTAAAGAGGAAGCTTTTGGTAGGAGGGAAATACTAGAGAAGGTGGAGAAGTGGTTTGCTGCACGTGGGGAAGAGTGCTGGTTGGAGGAGTACAACAGGGTAAATGATTTAGTTGTTTTGAAACGTGCTGCGATAGCCCGTACACGGTACACTGGTCCCCTTTTGTGTCTATCTATTCATATATTGTTGGAATTTTAGGACGAAAATCGTTATAATGCTGGTAGAGGTTCACATCTTGCTTTGAAACGTGCTGAGAAAGCCCGTGCACTGGTTATTAAAATTCCTGGTATGATATTGCCTTTGCTCTAAATTGGTCCCCAATAACATAGGTTTTCTAATCGTTCTATTTGAAATGCCAAATCTCATTTGTGATTAATAATTTAACATGCATTCTGCACAATTGACAGTTTATACTGGGAGCAATATTACTGTTATTGTGTACTAAAGTTGCTAACAGTGTCATAGGGCAGAATATTGATTGATTTTAAAGAGAATGTTTAATTGGTCTATTGTTCTGGTCGGTACTGGGGCAGCAATGGCGGAGGCATTGGCTTGTAAAGTCGCAGTTTGGGAGAAAGAAAGAGGAACTGAATTCTCGTATGATGGTGTAAGCACTTAACATTACCGTTACTTGAGCTGAGTACAATCTTCATTGATTCTTCTTGCTTTCGTGTTAATATATTTTGTTATCTAGGAACGCCTTCTTTCTATACTTGGAGCCTACAGCAGCCTAAGGCAAGAGAAGGAGCAAGAAAAGCAGAGACGGAGAGTAAGAGTTCAAAGCTTATTCACGAAAATATTCCTGTTCATGACCTTTGCTGATTTCATTTTTGTATTGCAGGATCAAAGAAAACTTCAGGTACAGCTAATAGCAAAGCAGGAAGCAGTTTATGGATCAAAACCTAGTCCATTGAAAAGTGGAAAGAAGGCTCCTAGAACTTCAACCGAAATTACTGCTAATAACAGGAAACTCTCGCTTGGTGGAGTTATGCTTCAAAACTTGAAGCCTGAAAAAACTGCCCCGCGTGTGCACAACAAGAAGGTTGACAGTACGTATAGAAACAGTCCCTTAAATCAGAATAACCAGCAATCTGCCAGTTTTGCACCTTGTACGGTTAAATGCATATTTGATCTTATAATTTGACAAATTTTTCCTATCTGCTTATAGCATCTCTTGTAGTTAGACAATTTTGTTATCATCTTGTACCCTTAATTGTAAACTTTTATAGGTAGGAGAAATTCAGAGATTCCTGGAAGAACAGTCAGCAAACGCTCCTCCGCAAAGGCACGTGAAGTTGATTCCCAATTGATTCGAAAGCCCCTCTCTTCTATTTCTTTGGCAGTTTCCTCGAAGGTCAACATACCAAATTTCTTGGAAGATCAGACACGAGCTGCTGTCACTCCTTCCAAGTGTATTTCAGCGAGCAACGTAGAAAACAAGACGCCAAAGACGATGCCAATTCCAGTGCCAAATACGCCATCGACAGTGTCAGTTTCTATGCTGATGGCCACGACTCCTGCCACACCTTATGTTTCTCTTGCTGCCGAGGCAGTTGAAAAGAGAGTAGAAACAACTGAGTATTCGTTTGAAGAGGTAAGGTACATTTTGTCCTAAAATTGCATTTGTTATTGACCTTTTATCGGTCTCCCGTCGAATTTCTTTGTTTCTGTTGCCCAGTCAATTATTATTGGTTTGTATTTTCAAATCCACTGTTGAAAATAGCTAATGGTTGAACTAATTTCGTGGTTTGGAGGATTTCGTTTTGTTTGTCTTATATAACTAATTGATAATCAATTTGGTGTTATTTTTTTATGATAATCTTTTTTTTGTGGATAGTCTAAATTTGCGGAGCTTATGGATGAAGAGTAATGAAGAACATAGAAATTAGTGAGCCATGTGCATTCCATTTAGTTTCCTTTTTTGACCCAACGGTGTAAAGTCGTTGATGAATGCGACGCTTATCGTGTCATTGATATTATAAAGTATAATTGAGTGCTTTCGAGTAAACGTTGATTTTGAAAGGGTGGTGGGGAACAGCTGATATTTAAAAGTTACAATATCGGCTCAAATAAAATATCTTAATAATTACAAGTGCTGGAGCGACAAGCCACCTCTGACAAGGGTAACCACTCATCATCCACCAACCCAGGTCAGAATTTGTTTGACTTTTCAGTATCTCAATTCTGCGATGAGTTAATACCCAATGGCCCGCACTTCATGGCTGTAGCCTGTAGCAATTAGAACGCTCCACTTATGACGAGACCATTACAAATTATTGACTGATTCGATTTCCCACGGTGTCGGTGGGCAAAGAATGCTATTTGATCTGCACGCACATGGAATATGACGAACCGGTCATTCACACCAAGAAATATATAATCTGACTAAAAAAAACAAAGATCTATAATATAATATAAGTTTACCCATAAATCATGCCATTATTCTCCATTTCTACAGGAAAATTTAATAATTAAAGAAGTTGGTTTTAAATTCATAATTAATGAATTAATATCTCATTAAGTAGATGTATAATTAGTTTACCAAACAGTTGTATCAAATATTATCACGTGCGAACTGAGGAGTTGTGAAGTAAGAGTTATACACACAATACACACATGACACAATATAATTGGAAGACTGGCGGTCCGCTCGGTGGGCCTAGAAATATTGTCACCATCGCATCTCTGATCCTAACTGACCAGTGACTATCCATCAGCATGCCTGCTACACTTAGTGGCAGAACTTCGTAATTTACGCAGATATAAGGGTATTAATTTAGGTTCAGTTTTAATTTGTTGCAAAAAGACAAAATGAAAAAAATAAATAAATAAAGGAAAAAGCAGGTCAGCGGCAACAAAATGGTTGGCCCAAAATCACAACCTTAGCAGCTTTAAATGAAAAAAGGGAAATATAAATTAAAAAAAAAAAGATACCATGCCTTTTTCCTTATTTCCCATACTTTTAAACCAAATTACCAATTTAACCATTTATTTTATTCAATTTTCAAAATTTCAATTTCACTCACGGACGTGAAAATTTCTCTTAACCGTATTTCATTCATCAGGTTTAGCAAATAATTAATTATTATTTTCACATTTTTTATTTATCCTTCTATTTATTTTCGTGTATACGTGTATTTCTTTATTTTTTCATTCGTGCCTCTGTTAAGACAAGGAACCGGAAAATCCGGCCAGTAGTTTTCCTTGCATGGGATATTCCGGTTTTCGTTTTCTCGAGAAATAGTTTTCTCAGGGAACAAACAAACAGTTTTTCCTTTTTCTTCATTTTTTTTGTTACGGTATGAGGATTTTTTGAATTTTACTAGAGAGAACAATTTAAAGCACTGTTTGAGGTCTGCCAATGTGAAAAGGTCTGGGACAGACCATTTCAGCTAAATAAGAGCTTTCGGGGAGTATCGGAGTTACAAATACAGGTCGTGATCTTCATACTATGAACATTTTTTTTCTGAATTTTCCTGGCTTCAGTTTTGATCGTCTTTCTACGTTTCAATTTCCTCTGCTCTTTGTTCCTTTTAACGTGAATAATAATTTCAGTCACAGATTTTGAACTGTAATTTTAAGAAACCGGTGGGTTTGAGCTTGGCTTTGTTCATGGATGTCTAATGAAGTCCTATCTTTAAAAGATACTAAGTTTGATGTAGTTTTATAGTTTGTCTTAAAAGTTAAGAGTTACCGATTTTTATGCTTAAGGAAAATGTACAGCTTGATTTAATTTCAAGTAAGGTTTCTATTTTTATTTTCTGATTTTGAGCAATTCTGGGAGAAATCTAGCTGAGTTACACATTTTATAGTTTGAAGAAAATGCCAGTTGCAATTTTTTCACTGAAATAATTTTATAAATTACAAGTTAAATTTAGGATCTTTTTCCGATAAATGATTTTTAATGTAGGTATGATTGCAAATGCTGATATGAGTAGCTAGTCTTAATGAAAATTGGGTTTTGAGGAATATTCAGTCTGTGCATGAAAGCAAGGGAAGGCATGAGTTCAACAGTTGCTGTGATAGGAGCAGAAACTCCATCAGCATATCATGTAGCTCCAAGAAACGAAAATGCGAGCCAAATTGGTGAATCTCTGTCCGTGGTGACGTCCCCAGTTAGTGTAGGATTGACTGGCACCAAAGAAAAGAAGAAGAGAGGGAGACCAAGGAAATATGGACCGGATGGGACTATGGCGTTGTCACCAACGCCTATTTCATCTTCGGTTCCTCCTTATGGTGACTTATCCTCCCGGAAGAGAAGAGGGAAGGTTGGGTATGAAAGTAAGCACCACAAGAAAACGGGAGTGGACAATTTAGGTAAATTGTTTCTCTAGATCAATTTGTTGCATGTTGTTTTGCTGTAGTGGATATAATTATTATATAATAGGAACATGATACAAATGTAATACTACGGAATTGTTTCATTATGTTAGATATTTATAGTTTGTTTTTGGAGCTGTTACTAGAACTATCTTCTTTTTGGAACTACTCTTCTGCCCGATATGAAGACTCCGAAATTCCACCTTAATAGTTCATTATGAAAATATTCATTGATAATACTCATTACAGTTTACGCAGGACCTCTTTTTGAGATTCTATTGTTTAAATTTGGAAATATAATGCTAATTCTGGAAATGGAAATGTTGGGTTATTCTAGCATTGGTTTGACGTGAGGAATATTTCTCAATTGGCTAAGATTTGGTAACCTTATTGCTATCTGCTTTTTTCCCATGAGGATATTACAAAATGCACCAAACAGAAACAGAATGAAATTTGTTAACGGTTCAGAAATACTTAATTTGTATTGCCTTCTAGTTGTGAATGATTTGTTTAAAAAAGGAAAAGAATATGTTGTTTCTTTTCCTGACTTTCTTGTTCATGATCTGGTATGAAGCTGTTGGCGTATTATGTTTGTGCTTAATTTAAGTTGATAAATGTTCTTTTTTGCATATTTGATCTCCTCCTCTGAAAGAACTTATAAAGAAATAAAAGGCCTCTGTTGACTGCAATTCATATTTTAATCTTCTAGAATATCTGGACTTCTAGTTGGACCTTTTAGTTTCATCTCCCTATCCCATTGGCGTTATGTAGGAGACTTGGCTCTCCTGTTCAAATCAACAAATGGTGGGCTAATTTGTCATGGGTACCACGTATCAATGGTCTTTGCTAGTTTTATGAAATCATAAAAAAGGAAAGTAGAATCATATGATTATACTTTCATTTTTATTATTTAAAATGATTTTTGACAACTGATGAGTATGAGTAATATCTGATAGTATATCAGATGGAATAAATAATGAAAAAGTGAAATTTATTGATTTTTATTTGCAGGTGACTTGCATGCTTGTTCTGTTGGCACAAATTTTACTCCCCATGTCATCACTGTCAATGCTGGTGAGGTATGATAAGATGGAAGAGAGAAAAAGTTAATTTCATTGATTTTATAGGGCTGATGATAACATGAATATATGAAACTAGTAATTGGTTACATTTAATATTCTTCTATCCTCATGCAATTGGGACTGAAGTAAGTTTTTATAGTAGCTACTGCTGCTAACCAAGAAAAAATTTTTGCATTCTTTATTATTTGCTTGATTATTGGTTCTATGTGATTACGCGTGAGAGTCTGCAGTATATTTGAAGATATACTTTACTGCTTCGGTAATAAGATATTTTATGGACAAAGTTCAACTTTGTTTTCAACTTTTCCCTCCATATTCGCAGTGTTGAAGAAAATGTTTCTTTACTGGTAACTATATGTGTGTGTGTGTGTTTTATTTCATTGTTCTTTGTTTTTTTAAGGATGTTACGATGAAGGTTATATCATTCTCTCAACAAGGACCTCGAGCTATGTGCATCCTCTCTGCTAATGGCGTAATTTCGAACGTTACACTTCGTCAAGCTGATTCTTCTGGGGGCACTTTGACATATGAGGTCTGTGTGATTTCCTTTTCAATAAATTTCTATTATATAAATATTTACCAAAATATAGTAACAAATTAATGACGTTCTAATAAAATATTATTGATATGTTAGTTATGCACTGTATTTAACTATAAACAAGTTTGATTTTCTAAATTTAGAATGTGAAGTGACTTTTGTTGTATGAATAATGAACATAACAATTGTAAAATGCCATTGCCACCGATACACTGGCATGGCAAATTCTTAATAGACAAAGGATGCATGTACATCTGGCATTCCATTAGAAAAATGAGATGGTTGCTTCAAATGATTGCATAGGGCAGTCTATTTACTGCTAGAATTGTATTACAAACTTCTGGCGTGAATTAGAGCCTAATTTCAGTGTACAGATGAAGACAAGAACTGTCAGCCGGTATTTTCTGGTAATTAGGTGATTATAAGCTTGATAAAAGTTGAATTATTTATATTATTATGTGTTTAATCTTAACCTCTGTATTTTGCTTGCCTTAACCCTTAATCTTTAGCTCTGTTTGTACATAGGAAGTCCTAAAGCCTATGAGCTATGCGTTTAAGTGGATCAAAAATCAAAGTGAAAGTCACAAATTGATTTTAACTAAATTTTTTTCTTGCCTTAAAAGTACATGAGTAAACGATAGGACCAATCATATTTATTCATTTTAGTCCTTCAGAGTAGTTGTAAAATAATTTACTTCTTCACTTTATAAGGTTCTAATATAGAGATCTCAAGTTTCTAGTTTCGTTATTCTTCTTTGTTCTTTGGATTATTATATAGGGCCGGTTTGAAATACTTTCCTTGTCGGGATCTTTTATGCCTACTGAGAGCCAAGGGACGAGGGGCAGGTCAGGTGGGATGAGTGTCTCCTTGTCAAGTCCAGATGGTCGTGTTGTGGGAGGGGGAGTTGCTGGACTTCTGGTAGCTGCTAGTCCTGTGCAGGTAAACTTTTCTGTTTCGATTTTTCCTCCCTTTATTTGAGGCCCCAAATTTCTAAATTCTTATTCACGCTTTAATTAAAAAAAATTTAATATTCTACAAATCTAAAACTTTTTCTTACATAAATTACACAAGAACTGACATTCATTATTTATGGATAACATAAGATCAATAATACTACATAAGCATACCAAGTATTGTGAAGATCAGTTCTTCACTATTCCAACCTCTATTTTAATTGTCAAATTTTACTTATTTCAGACAGAAATAATTAACTTTAAAATTTTGTAATAAAATATAAATATTTTATTTAAATAGTTCGGTTAGGTAGTGTATCTGGTATCTACAGTGATTTAGATCTTAACTAAATGTCACTCATTTATTTCAAGGGTCTAATCATAACGGATCATATCGTAATTTACTTGGACGATGACGGACGACTCGGTCAAAATAGGACACGTCAAATAATTATTGATTTTAAATCAAAAGATTTTTTCTTTTTCTCTGTTTTAAAATTTTATACTTAATAATAAATTTCACATCAATGTACAATTAAAATAAAAATATTTATTAAAACGTTATTTACTAACTATTTTCTTCGCAACGACGTGAGTGGGGTAGTTTGTGGTAGTTCAAAAAAACTTCCAACAGATGGTCCCTACACAATCTCAAGAAGTGGTCTCATGCAATGTACATTTAACATTAGATTTTACGTACAATTGTACAAAATAAAAAAAATAGTTTATATATTGAATAATATGAAAATAATTTAAATCATATTAAAGAAAAAATTATGTATGATATAATACAAAATAATTTTATAAGACATAATTTTAAAATTTTTATTAAAAAATTATGCAGGATTTACTTATCTCACTATGTAATTGTCTCATTAGTCTAAATTAATTGGAAAACAAATTAATCTATCATCAATTTGATATATTTTTATTTTTTCCTTGAGAAATATCTAACGTAAGGTATCATCTAAATATTTATATATCCAAATATATATATCTAAAATTTGATACTTTACTATTTTCAAAAGGTCAATATAAAGACTATACAGTAAAATTATTAGAAACTTCTTCTTTCTATTCTTTTCTCCTCTCCTCTCTATTTTCTTTTACTCTTTTTTTTTTTTTTAATTGAATGAAACAGAAATATAAAATATTTTTATCTGTAAGGTCAACCGCTGCCTTAATTTAAAGAACCTAATTATTCCTTTTTCATTTATTTTTTATAACATCTGTCCTATGTTTTATTAATTGTTAAATACCACATGTCCCATTAGAAAATTAAATATTACATATGTAGTCCTTTCACTTCTTAGGAGCATTTGCTAGCTAAATTACCACCAAAAAATTGTACACAAGTACGGCCCCCAGAAAAAACTATTGTCTATAGCCTAACCGGACCCAATGGTAGAAAATACAATATCTAAAGCTCAGCCTGGCCCAAAGGAAAAAAATATTATTCATAGCCCAACCTGACCCAAAGACAAAAAGTATTATTCTAGGCAAGCCTGATCCAATGAAAAAAAAAATATTATGGATAATAATAGGTGTATCCTTTTTTAAGTTTGGTAAAATAATAAATAATATCATAATTAATTATAATATATAGATCCCAATATTAAGTATTGTTTCATTAAAATATAGAGCCTAGTTTAAAGAATAATTAAAATATACATTTATTTATTATTTTATTAAATTTAAAGACTTAACAGTAAATATTATATTAATATATTAGATCATTGACTATAAAAATAGATTTATGGTATACAAATAAATCAATTATACTATCCTGTCTCATGTTACCTTATAAACCTTTTATTTTATAAATTTTATCAAAATTTTATTATTTCTAAGATAATATTTTTGATGCCAAAAAATTTTAAACTTTAATTTGAGCTAATTACAATACTGTAATTAATATTTTAAAATTATAAAATCTTTATTATTTATAAATAATTTTAAAATATTATATTTTAATAATACATTTTCCACATGATTAAAATGAAAAACGCTTTTATTCTAGAATTTTAATTTATTTTTCATATATATAAATTAATAAGTAATATCCTTCATTTCATAGTCTTTTTTATATAAATATTTTATTGTTAAGATGTATAATTTAATAGGAATTGTATTAAAGATCTATGTCAAAAAATTGTTTCAGTTGTAACTTTAGAATATTAATATTTTTATCTCCAAGTCTTTTAATGTTTTTTTATGTGTTAAACACATTTGTTTGATATTTTTTTTAATATTTGATAAATACATTTGTCAGATATATATTATTTTAAAAGAATATATTATAGGATTGATGTATTTTCTCATTCTCGATTACAACAGTTTATTTCTTTTTCTGAGTTACGTCGAAGATTAGTTA
Source organism: Trichilia minutiflora (assembly GCA_035590515.1). Taxonomy (NCBI): domain Eukaryota; kingdom Viridiplantae; phylum Streptophyta; class Magnoliopsida; order Sapindales; family Meliaceae; genus Trichilia; species Trichilia minutiflora. Next base: position 22,998,872 of record JAVXUL010000001.1, read on the forward strand.
AAATAAGGAAGTCATGACACTATTTCTTAATTAATAGATTGATATGTGTGGAATTAACTCTTCCCATTCTTATTATCACAATAGAGTGAATATTTTCAGCTATAAATCCTTATTAAGACATCATTTCGAAGTAAGATGGAATATGAATATTTTTTAGATTGGATAGTTATATGCATTGAGAGAGAGTTTATTTACACTACTGATTGAAAATCTATACTTGATATGAATTATATCGTTTAAAGTCTCGGAAAGTATAGATTTAATAGTATTTCTTGTATTTACATTATATATTTATTTTTTATAATATTATTTTTATTTAAAATATATATTTTGAGAGATAATGCTCATAAAGTTTTTTTTATTAGTTGTATATTTACTTTTTTTATTGTTATTATATTAAATTAAATATTTAATTTAGCCCTGCCTATTACAAATTTCTGGATCTGCCCTGTTTTTACAATGCACGGCATGCTTCAAAAAATAACAAGCTATCCTAGAACCTTTACCATAATACAACATGAACATGAAAAGAACTCGTATTCTTATTAGAACATTGGCACGTTGGACTTTTCTTCCATGATTTGAATCAGGATGTGGATATGAAACCTAATAATTTAATTGTTTCTAAATACTTGCTGAAAGTAATCCGCTGCAAAAATCATGGCTTAGAATTAATTTTATAACTTTTCGCTAAGTTATCAGGTTGTGGTAGGTAGCTTTCTTCCAGGCAACCAGAATGAGCAGAAACCCAAGAAACACAAAACTGAGTCGATTCCGGCTAATATTACACCGACCCCTAGCATTGTGGGAATCACGCCTCTCAATAATGCCGAAAAGGAGACCGTGGATGGACACTGGCAAGCAAATTCTTGCCCGCAGAGGCCGAGCCATGCTGCTGCTTCCCCATTTCGAAGAGAAAACTGGGCAACCATGCAGTTACCTAGAAATTCCACAACGGACATCAACATATCTCTGCCAGCAAGTTAAATCAAAACCTCGTTGCACTGACTGCATTGATCCCCGAATATTTATCACTGAGGTTTGTTTTTATCTACATCGTATGCGTAGTTCACCGAATGTTTATAGTATGAAGTAGTAGGGTTACAGCTTTTTAACTTGCCATTGGTTTACTGCATTTTCTTCTTGGGCAAGACATCTTTTATTTTTTTTTTTCCTTCTTAGGGATGAGTTCGGGCGGTAGTTGCAGATTTCATCTGATCTGACAGATCTGAAGCTAATTTAGTAACAGCTGTTATGTCCTTTTCTTTTTCTTTTTCTTTTTTTTTATCTTTTATGACTGATCAATTTTTTTGTTAAGTTTTTATATTTGGTAAGATACAATTTATAATTATAATACATTGAAATTCATAAAAAATTGTTTATTAATTATTATATTAAATATAAAAAATTATTATAAATAATAAAATTAAAAATTTTAACCAAATGTTCTAAAAATTATTCATAGTAAAATTCATAATTAAATCAAAGAAATGATAATAGCGATGAACATGTTTGAAAATATACTCAACAATACTGCTTTTTGAAATTGAGTGAAGATTAATGTTTGTCGAAGACTTGAAGTATTGATAATGTTCTAAACTTTCACCTAGAAAGAGAACTAAGCTGTCAGTGAAAAACAATTAAAATTAAAACAAAATTGTTAAATTCTTGACTTTTTCTATTTGTGGTAGTGAAAATTTTAGAGCAGCGAATGTACGGTTAATCTACAGTTTGTGAATGGGAGCCACGTGGTGTGAAAAGGAAAAAAAACAAAGACTAATTAAAGGAAGTCAACATTTTGAAATTTCCAGATATCTATATCTTTTCTCCAAATTTCTATTGTATTATGATTTCTCTTCTATGGGTCACCTTCCACCGGTCACTATGCGTGATCCAATTATCCAGAACTCGAGAAATTTCCGATCCATTTAACGAGAGTGTCAACATGAAGATAAAATAGTATTGTAGATGACGCTATATTACGGTACATTCAATTGTATACTATTGTTTTCCTCAACATTTCATATAATTCTTCTCTCTTTTAGTATAAGTTTTAATTTTTGTGTTACAATTTTCATCTTATAAAAGTAACAAAAATACAACAAAAAAAATTAAAATTTTTTTCTGAAGAATTAGAATAACTCTATGTACAGTGAATAAACTATAGCTGGTTCTATATATAAAACGCAACCGATAAACTTAGTCTTCGTTTGCTTGTGGGTATAGACGTCCCGACTTTCTGTTATTTTTAGATTGAGTGGTCCAGCAACCATACTATATAAACTATCGTGCACACACAAAAATTAGATCATCCTTTGACAAAACTACCAAAACTAGTTGAGCATGAACACACAGAAATTATTGAAACTTGTTCTAAGTATCTTAGTAATCCTTATAATAATATTTTTCTTCTTACAAAACTTGGTTTTCAAGCATCATAAAATTCACAGCTTCTTTTTCTCTATGTATGAAGTAATCTCCGGGGTAAAATCCAGTAGAGTGGCTGTGTTCGCTGTGTTCCTCGTCATCGTTATTGCGGTGACTCTCAGGAGTTCGAAGCCGTCATCATCTGCAGCAGATTTTGATGACATATTCTTCCTTCCTTATCCTTCTCCTGTAGTTCGTGAAGTGTATGATACTGAAAAGGAAAAGGAAAATGATGAAGATTACGATAGCCAGGACGACATGGAACACGATGAATATCATGGTTATGATGGTTCTGATGAAGATAATGACGATGATCTTGATGAAGAAGATGTTGACAGTGAAGATGAGATTGCTGATATTGATTTGGAAAGGAGATTTGAGGAATTCATATCTAATGTTTATAAGAAATGGGGTGAAGAATTACGGGCTGAAAGGCTTCTCTTGATTGAGTTAGCAAATTAACTCCATCCACAAACTCCATAAATCAGGTCTGTATGTACAAATTGTATGTGTAAATATTGAAGTGTGTTGTGCTGCTGCATGTAAATATCTTCGTGGCAGATGATTTCGGATTTGCTTGCCCAACAAAGTGTTGATGGTTTCTGCCTTTAAAGCAACTGTTGGGAAATATGTGGGCATGTGTAGAATATATGGTGCGAACTGTGAACGTCCGAAATCACCTGGGCGTGTAATATATTGTGGAAGAATAAAAACAATATGTAACATATTTATTGTGATTTTATCTTCTCACTGAAATATCTTGATTCTTGCAGTTACAGAGATTTAAGGGACAACAATCACGGGACAATTTAACATGGCAATTTATGGGTAACAGAATTCTATTATGTTTTGGTGTATCTGAAAATTGAAAGCCAATTTGAATTCCGATCGGCATATAAATTATATTGTTTCAAAGAGTACACTTCACTTAAGTCATTTGTTAATATGGGTTTAAAGTAAAGAATAAAATTAAAGATATAAAATTTTTATATAAATTCTTACGTATAAATTGATATTGATAGAATATGATAGGATTATTCTATTTTTCACATTATTTATTAAAATAATTATATTAATTTTATATTTTTATTAATCACTAAATGGGAAGATGTATAAAAAGTACATATCTCTAATATCACTATAAAGAAAATCCTTGTTAATATTAACCAAATTTAAAAAGTAATTAGTTGGTTAACACACGTAACTTTAGTATAATTTTTTTGGAGTAAGTAAAAGTTTTAAAATTATATAAAAAATAAATAAAATAAAATAAATATATTTATAATAATTTAATATTTAAAAATTAATATATTTTAAATTTTAGATTTTTTTCATGAATTTTTTAAAAATGTGAAAGAGTGATAATCAAATTATATAAATTTAAAAATTTTAATATTAAAAAAATAATAAGTAGAAAAATTAAATGAAACAATTAATTATTATATTATGTAAGAGACTAAGGGAGGATGATTTTATTTCGACAAATGGGTAGCTCTTGTATTGACAGCATTCGTTGAATTTCGACATAATGACATTCCAATGACATTCGAATGTTCATCTGGAATGAAGGATCATAAAGTTATTTTCTAGTCAAGGAGACACAACATGAGGTCAGATAAATGACGAACAATGCCGAGGGCCTCCTACGGCTGCAATCAAAACGCGTCATTTAAACCCCCATTATTTATAGAGGGCTTACGTTACGTCGCTTTTTTCGTCAGTTGAGAAATTAAATACAATAAAGACATTGCATAAATAAATAATAAATTTTTGGTAGAATTTTGCTTGTAATATGATAATCCTCAAATTTATAACCTATAATTTTAAATATTAATACACTCTTAATATCATCACTCTAATCAACAACTTTAACAAAAATAATTATTTATCTTCTTTATAAAGCTATATGTAATTGTCCAAAAAAAAAAAAAATAACAGTAAGAAGTAAAGATAAGGTAAAGCACAATAAATAATTTATATATAAAAAGAAAATTTTAAATTATAAAATAATTTTTATAATTCAAAATACAACACTTTAAAAAAAAAATTAATTTAAGAAATCAACATAATGATTATTGTTAAGTTCTAGGTGTATTTTTAGGAATTATTGTCGTATACATAGATGTAATTCTACATTCTTTTGAAGCATTATTTTCAAAAATTATTACTTTTAATATAATCGATTAAACGTATTTTAAGGATATTATTTTCTTAAATTACCAACCATATTTTATTTTTGCGGACTATTACTAGAGGACTGAAATCAACATCCAGAGTCATCAATGCTAAAACACATATCATCCCAAATCTTATACCATTCTATTCATAGGCACACAAAAGTAATAAGAAAATAATAATACATACTGTTTGGGTGGTTTTCAGAAGCTCAGCCCAAAAATTTATATCCAGTGTTTGATTTACATATCCTCCTGAAATTATCACGCAATAAAATTTTGACACGTTCTACAATAAGATATGGACAAAATCTATCATTAATTTGTGATAATGTTTGAGATTATCAGTATTAAAAAAATATCTCAATTACTTATGGTAATCATTTATTCGATACTTATAGTTATATTTATATTTTAAGACTTTCTATAATATTATGAGATCAGCAATTTTCGTTAAGAGGATTAGAAAAAGTCTTATTTTGATATTAAGATCTCAAGACTATCTAATAACAATTATTTAGCCTCACAATCAATTATAAATATTTATTTATATATGTGATCAAGAACTATTTTTACTAAGATGACGTTATATAATTCGCACAACGAATTTTTAGGAACAATCAATTAAAATAAAACATGTATTGACAATTAAAAATATAAATAATAAAAAAGTGATAAATATTATAAAAATAGGCAATAAAATTTATTCCATCAGCTCAAATAATATTTTCTCATTCTTTATAGCAACTCTTAAGCCTTCTTTTATTCTCTCACAATTTTTCGACTACATAAAATCCTTCTTTATAGCAACTCTCAAGCCTTTTTTTATTCTCTCTCAATTTTTCGACTACATAAAATCCTTACTATTTTTAAGTATCAAAAAAATTTTATCAAAAAATTAATTTTATCCCTAATTATTTTATGTATTTACAGGTAAAGATAATCACAAATAAGAAAAAAAGATCTTAATAGTATGTGGGATTATAGAAAGAGATAGTTTCTTATACCAATACATACCTATTAATATTACTTAAAATAACAAAAGCATATTTTACCACATCATCAATTTTCTATATAAACAATTAAACTCGAATCCAAATTTTATATATTTTATTGTTTTTTTAACAATAAATAACTTCATAGAATTAAATTATATATGCTAATTTGTTCATTTTAGTTATGCATATTATTTTTTGTTATATATATATATATATATATATAACAAAGCTAAAATATATTTATTTTATGATTTAAGTTTCAGTTTTTATTTTTTTAAAAATTAAATAAACAGTAAATTGAAATTAATTATGACCATGAAAATAGAATTTGAGTTTGGAATTTTTCTTAAACGCCACTTGCTATTGCAACCACAATCGTATATATTTCTTTTGTATACATTTTTTTTTTAGTCTTTTATTTATATACATTGTTTTTTCTTCTATTTTCAATTTAGATAAATAATTAAACTTAAATTGACAGGAAAACATGAATATGCAAAAGTCGTTTACAGTCATATCGTAATAATTGAAATGGGAAGACTGGAAAAGTATTTTTATAAGTCAGTAGAAAATTGATTGATGATATTACGAAATGTTTGGGATTGTTTATCTCAAACTTTTGACTTTAGAGACCACTCGATATTATAATAACATCTATGAATATGCAAGCAAAATAGTCTACATGCAATATTTTTGAAATTTTGGAAGATGCTGAATAGGCTAAACTAAAAATAATTTATATTAGTAAAAGTGATTGATGTAAACAACAATTAAATTATTTAATCAAGATCACTGAGTTGCCTTTATCCAAATGGCACATGAGAATATCTGAATGCGGGATAACTTGACTCACTATTTAGGTCAAGAGAATTGGAATACCCCAACCTCTCGACGTTCTTATCTCAACTTAAGGTGGAAAGTTCAATCCTTTTCCTCGTAGTTAGTTGTGAAAGATATATATATATATATTTCTTTATACATTAAACTTGATCACTATATGACACTAAATATTAGAATTGGACTTCAATTGGGCTTGACTGTGAATGGGCTCAGTAGTTAATAAAGAAAATCCATTCATCATCTACGTACACTGTCTACAATTAGAATTTGTTTTTCTATACTCAACCGAGGAGAATAATTGAAAGGAACAACTATACGACACATGGTAGAACGGTAGGTGTATTAACAAGAATTATATCGAAACACATAAAAAAGAAGAGTATCAATGACTATACAAACACTATAATACAACCAATAAACAGGTTTTGACCCTCCATTAGATTTGCAAAATCCTTGCGATTCCGGTCGCCAACAGTTAGTATCTCATACACTCCCGCAAGAAAAACCTGGAAACAATCGCAATCAGCGACAGTACCGGAAGGGGCGATAAATTATACTACCACCATGATGTAATTCAATTCCGTTAGACATAAATTTTGTTAATTTGGCCGCATCCATTTGTATCCCCTTCGTTAGTTTTATCATAGATCATAGAGGGAGTCCTTCAGCATTTTGTTTACAACTTTACATAGGCTTTGTATACATATAAGAAGTGATGCCATATCTAGTCTATCAGAAAATGCACAATGCAATTTCGATTTACCTAGCTTGCCAGATTCACACAAGTTGATATCAATTAACAAGGAACCTGAACATTAAACAACTTTTTGGAAGATTGACGGCCCAACCAGATTATTATGCTGCTGCAGACACTAACACTATCATGGGCCCCTCTCCGTACACAAAGAATTTCAGCCCATAACACTAATTATAGTCCAAGAACACGACAAGTGTACAAAATTTTAGTATAGTCCATGCACAACAATAGTCCTATAAACTTCACAGCCTAAATTTAACCCTACGTATTACACTGAGCATCTTAGAACCCACAGAACTGCCATTTCAGCATTTCTGATTCCACAGCATCGTTTACTAAATACCATTATTGCATACTGTTTTTGCCATTTCAGTATTTCAGATTCTGGAACATCTTTCACTGAATACTATTATTGCATACTGCTGGCACTTCATCTACCTCCTTCGATACTAATATCACAAAACAGTGACTTAAACCATCCAGCAGGATTCACTATATTGATCCAAACCATTGAACATGTTTAACCGACTCAAATTTAAGTGCTTTTACCATTGACCAATGAACATAATGATTTATTCAATTTTCTTCGTCACAGTTCTTGAAATTATTGTTAATGTTGTTCTTATATAACAATGGCTTAATAATTTTTCTAGTCTATAGCGATTCCAAGCCAAAGGATGGACAGGTTTTTACATGCTAACAAAGAGAAACAACGACAAATAACAAAGGATACATCTTCATTATAGAGTCAAAAACACCCTCAACATAAAAGGGCAATCGAAATGTATTGACATACTTACTGCGGGCTTCGAAGGAGTTCTGATGTCTGCTTAATGATGATTTTTTCCGGTAGTCCAGAGTAATCTATACATTTCGTAACAGGAAAAACATTCCTAAGTTTCTTCATAGAGTCCGGAGAGTGATAAAGTTATCAAAATATCTGTGGTCAATACCAGAATGTACAAAGGACTAGAACGATTATAAGATATAAAGCCTTTACTTAATTCCCAGTTCAGCTCGCTGTAAATCTCAGTTACATCTACTAAGTGCTGCCTCCTCCTATACCTGGATCATGGGATGACAGATCATATTAGACATGCACAATAAGTTAGAAACCAGGCGCCACGGATAGGTCAGAGATATGCTTATCCATTCAAGTTATATCCGTTTATCTAAAGAAGATCTTTCCATAATCATATTAGAAGTACATAACAAGATCAGCATAACTTAACGTTTTGTATGCTTCATTGGAGCGTGAAATCATTTTCTAATCATCTTTGTTTTGCATTCAGCATGACAGCAAGTGAAATACATGTTCGTAATTGCCACCCAAATATTACCTTGGTGTCTAAATCCATTAACAAGCTTTAAACCAGTAGAATCATAAGTATTAGAAATCTGCCGCAGGTTTAAATATGTCCAACAGATTTTTCTTTTCTGTGCACTAGTATGATGCTACATAAGCCACTTTTCTAGTCCTCCAAACTCTTAGTTTCTTTTTCATTTGTTTATTCATGATATGATATTCTTTATGTTATCGTCAAAGTTATGGTGTTTGTTAATATTTGTTTTAATTGAAGCATTATACCGATAAAATGTTACAGTAATTATGATCACCCTTATTCAGAGCTCACAACTTGTGGCATTACCATTATGGGATAAAAGAGAAATAGAGATCCATTTTGCACCGCAGATATGAAAAAGGCTATTTTTAACTGAGGTAGTCCCTGCAAGCATGAAGCAGCAACAGTAACAACTATGCCATGCTGCCAACCAAATATTGTTTCAAATAATTGGTGCAAAAGATACTTACAAATTTACAATCTTATATTATAGGATAGGTACGGCAGACACAACAGAAACAGAAAGCAATGCCGTGATAGAAGAAAGACGGTGGGTGCATAAGATTCCATGAGTAGCTAACTCCGGCAACCTGGATCTTTATATTAGATATCTTACTCAGATTGGGTCCATTATTTGTGGGCCGTCACATTATGCATTGCATTTTTCTTACATCGACCCGATTCATGAAATCTGGTCGGACTTTGGCAATTTGAATCTTTGTATTGTTTTATTTGGGAGGAGTATCTTGGGTACAAGCAATTCAATTGAAGTATGAATTCATTAGAGCATTTCAACTGAATGATGATAATTTGGGAGATGAAAACTCTCACGAAAGGAGAGGTTAGCCATTTCAAAATATTATTATATGAAAAAATATGGAATGTCGGAATATTTATCGTTCTTATTTATAGAAAATTGGTGTAAAATTTTTTTATCAATTAAATTAATTTATATTAATAATTCATAACTACTTCCACATCTCCAATATTATCTAAAATTAATTATTTTTTACAAATTTTATTTTTTTAATTAAATATAAAATTTTAAATTTTAAATATATATTTTTGAGTTTTGAATACACTATTTGCCTGTAGTCCCTATTATATTAAGGTTTCTTTTTATTTGGATACAGCATTTGTAGTTTCTGAGATAATGAGATGTACAATTATTGCCCTAAAATTAATATATAAATAAACATATGCTGTTAGAACTTAGACTCTAGCAGAAACCGTCTCGGTCCCAAGTTACCATTTCTTGTTGCCAAAGACTGCGTCAGATTTTATGCACTGAAGACGGAACTTGAGTTAATTCCATCTAAATCTCTCGTCGTATTTACTCTTTCTATCAGTCGCTTAATTCACCATGACGAAGCAGCATCCCAGTTGGTCTCCTTACGACAACAATGGAGGGTACTGTTTATCCGTTCATAACTTTATATATGAATAATTGGGTTTAGGGTTTTCAATGATCTTATTATTATTGCCATATGGATGTTCTTTTGCAGATCTTGTGTTGCGATTGCCGGAGCCGATTACTGCGTTATCGCGGCCGATACCCGAATGTCAACTGGTTATAGCATTCTCACTCGCGATTACTCCAAAATCTGTAAACTGTACGCACCCTCATCTTATATCTCTTCTTTTTTATCAGTTTAATTTTGTTTTCGTTGCTGTATGTTTTGAGTTTATCATTGGTTAAAAATGAGGTTTAATAAAATTTGGTCCCGGCTTCAATTACTAGGTTTTATGGATGCTTGCATAGTTTAGATTTTATGGGTTCTGTACTCGATTTTGGTTGCAGGAGTGCTTGCTAATACTGGAGTTTTTTTTGCATGAATTGGAAATTTGGCCAAAATATTGGAAAATGTGGAAATCTTGCTTTTTAAGTTTACTGATTTACATTTATGACCCTTCATTAAATAATCAAATAATGGATGAATAACTGAGAAACTGGTAATATTGAGCAAACGTTTCTTACTACATCGATGTAGTTTTCTGGATTCATACACTGAAAATGTGCGATGAGCCATAAATCTGTGCATATATTGCGTTACTCAAGTCTGGAGGTTGGTTTCTGGTGAATGTTGGTTCTGGGCTTTAACTTTTGAAATTATCCAGTAGTTTGATGATCCTGGGAAGAATTTATGCCTTCACATTGACTTACTTATTGGTTTTCAAAGCAACGGCAATGGAGAGTTGCCATAATTCCTTGGCTTATATTGTGGCTATACCGCTGGAAAGTAATCTCAGGTTTTTAGGTATTATAGGCAAACTATACTTAAAGAACATCTTTTAGCCTCCAGGAATTTGCTAAGCTCATAGGGGAGTGTATAAATTTATTTTGTGTTCATGCTAATTTTTCCTTCTAATGATTGTGTTTTGTGCTGCAATGTGTTAGTTGACCTTGCATTGACATATTTTATTCTTTTGGTTCCCATAGTGTTGGGATACTTTGTAGTTTTGTAGTTTAAAATAAACTCCTAGCAGTCATGTATATGTAATGTTGTTAAAGCTTTTTTGTCAGAGTTCCTCGGTAAGAAGTTGTGGTTTTTATTTGTTAACCTTGTGCAGCGCGGACAAATGTGTTATGGCCTCTTCTGGTTTTCAAGCCGACGTGAAGGCCTTGCAAAAACTCTTAGCAGCTAGGCACTTGGTAAGTTTTCAAAATGATCTGACTAAATGGTGTTTTTTCTGTAAATCTTTCTCCACGGAGGCACATTTGAAGTATGCTATACAAGAGTAGGCCGATATCTAGCATTAATGACTCCCATTTCTATTGACTACATTATCACTTTTTTGAAGTCTTGTTTGAGGTAGTACAGAAGCCTTGAAATTTTCTATTCACATTTTACTAGGATAGTAGTTGTTTTTGCTTCTTGTCTGTTCTGCCTATTCTTACTTTAAACATTCTGATGTTATTAAAGCCTTAATGAAGAATTTGATATAAAGGTTAAATAAGAAAATTTTATTTGCTGTGCAAGTTTTGTGAGACCATCTTGTATATTAACTTGTTAGAGTCAATAGTTTTATGCAGTTATAGTCTCTTATATGCCTACTCTAGATCAAAGGGAGCGATTGTGCTTTTTAAGAGGAAGTTTTTTTTAGTTCTTTTTTTCTACTGTTCTCTTCTCTTTGCAAAGATGTACTAGCATGATGTCACTAATGTATGTTCCCTGGGAGTAACTTGAAAACAGATCTATCAGCACCGGCACAACAAGCAAATGAGCTGCTCTGCAATGGCTCAACTACTCTCCAACACCCTATACTACAAACGTTTCTTCCCATATTATTCATTTAATGTAGTGGGTGGCCTTGACAATGAAGGTAAAGTTATTATCAGCTTTCAATGCCAGTTTTAAGCTTCTTTCATTCTCAGTCCTCGTGAATTTATTGTTCTATTCCAAACTTCAGGTAAAGGTTGTGTCTACACATATGATGCTGTTGGTTCCTATGAGAGGGTTGGATATAGCTCCCAAGGTTCTGGCTCCACACTCATTATGCCCTTTCTAGATAACCAACTGAAGTCTCCCAGTCCTCTTTTATTGCCAGCCCAGGTATGCTATTAATTGAATATTTAACATCACATTCAGTGCTTTTGTTGTTATATGTTTCTACTTAAACATATGTTCTCTCTGCAGGATGCTGTTACTCCTCTTTCAGAATCTGAAGCAGTTGATTTGGTCAAAACTTGCTTTGTGTCAGCAACTGAGAGAGATATATACACTGTAAGTAAATTTTACTTCACACTCTTACCTGTATTTCTGGGAAACTTGGAAGTGGGTGACAATGTGGCAAAACTTTAAATTTAAATATCTGGAATCTCTATGAATTGAAATCTCTGTTTTTTCAGATTACATTTTTTATACCGCCATTGTCAAATCGGAGTCTTTTACCACTCAACCTACCGCTTGGGTTACCAGACTTGTAAAAGCTTATTGATAATGCCTTCATATTAAAAAGGAATTATGAAATGTCTATTTAATTAGTTTCCGCATCTAGAGTCAGCAACAATGCTTTTTAGTTCTCTCTCTCACCCTCATAGACTGGCATGCTCAGGTGGACACACCTTCATGCATGTGCCTGCTGCCTGCTGCCTGCTGCGAGTATATAATTTTTTTTTTTAATTAGAAAATGATGGGATAAACAGTTTTGTGACTTCTGTCTCTCTTTTGGCTTGTGGCTTTCTCATTGGCCAGCACTCAGTAGTTGTAAAACATGAAACCAGAGTCTTTGATAAGGTTCATTTGGGTGTTATTCTAAAACATTACCTTGAATGTTTAACAGGGAGACAAGCTTGAAATTGTTATCCTAAATGCAGACGGTATTCATCGTGAATACATGGAACTGAGAAAGGATTAATCTCTTTGGAACCATCCCGCTGGTCAAACTAAAGTGGAATACTGGAAATACATCGATCAGCTATGAGCAGCATATTTTCAGTGTTCTTTGTTATCATGGCTAAAACTTTTCCTCCTTATGAATCCAGTTTGATATATAATATCCTTCCTAGTGGATATGTTGCAGTGATGATCTCTACAATGAACATGAATTTCTTGTTCTCATAGACTATGAATGAGAACTATCCGAAATTGAGTAAACAGCATTGGTATCAGATTGTTGACATTTTCATTATGGATAAACATTTTAGAACTAAAGTATCTGTATTTGACTCACACTCTGATTCTCATTAATTTTTTTTTTTATCTTTAAAAACTAAGCAACCGAGCAATCTTGTTTGAAATGGAATCTCTTTATCGTAATCTTAAGAAATTTTGTAAACGTTCCCATCAATAGCTGTTAACCGAAGCCCATCCTTTCTTCTCCAATGCCAATCGCAGTGCCTGCAATGAATATTATGGAACAGTTGTTTTATCATGTAATTGTCATGTAACTACAAATATATCCTTGACAGATTATTATTGACAAACTTCACCTTGACTCTCTTTCTATTGGCATCAAAATCAAAGTTTCCGAAGCGTGAAGCAGATCTATATTCTACAATGGAATCCTTCCCTGGAGGAAACCAGAACTCAACATCATCCACAAGCTATTGACAAAAATACAGTCAGTCGTGTTATCAAAATACTTGGGCACCAGAATTTACTCAAATTATTCTCGTTGAACTTACCCCCAAGATTGGAGTTTCGTATTCCACATGCACATAATCATCTTTCTTTTCCACAATTCGAGGGGTAAATTTATCTGGTTTTGTTGATTCTATCTGCAGGACGAGGAATTGAAATTAAGTACCAATGGATAGTTTTGAAATGTTTCGTAACTCAAAATGAAGTTGTTTACCACTTGAAGAAGCTCTTCCATGGCCACTTCTCTGCTAACGGGCTTTTTCCTTCCGCCATTGTAGTTCCTGTAAAACAAAATACACACCACGCACCACGTTCATATAGACCGATCATTGAAAAATTTACGATTCTTGTCGGTGCACATTTTCCACGTGTTATACATGTATTAATCATTTTCCCACAACCAACTTTCCAAAAAAATAAAAATAATAAAAAACTTTCATTTACCAAGGTGGTGCGTAATGAATGAGATCGCTAATGTTCTCTGAAGTAGAAATACAGTTCTTGGTAGCAGGACACAGAGCTAGTGCTGGTTGATTTTTCTGAACTCCTAAGTAGTCAGGCTTCTTTCCACTGCATCACACGGGAAATACATAAAAACAAATTCAACTTCTGAATTTGAAAAATGAAAACCAAAACCAATTAATCAAAAGAGACGTACCCAAGGTTGAAAATGGCACCAAACACAGCCAACTCACTGCTCCGAAGTACTATTTCCCTGCAAATTGGAAAAAAAAAAACCTTATACATAAGAAATATAATTTGCATTACATACAAAAAATTGTATCGAGAGAGAAAAGAGAAAGTACCTTCGAGTAGCTTGATCGGTGGGCTTATTGTTGGGCTCCTGAGACTGAGAAAGGGTTATACGACGGGTAAGCATGTAAACATTGTATTTCTTGCTGTTGTTGTATTTCTTATAGTAGCCGTATGCTCTAGAACTCGCCATGGAAGCCATTTTTCGAAGCTCAAAGTCTTTGTCCTTCAGCTTTTTATGGGCTTCTCCACGGACCAGCGCAAGGCGTGTTTTAAAACGCCGCCGCGTTTTCACTGATAATGTTTTTCGTTTTGAAAACGTGAAAGAAAATGGACGGTTCCACTTCTTTCAATTAATTTATTAATTAATTACGAACCTTTTATTTTCTTTTTTCACCTTTACTTTCTGAACTAATTACCGAAATGGAATATGCTAAATACGCTCAGTTTGCCACGCTGGACCTAATAAAATAGGATATAATAAATTAGTACAAAATAAAATTATGTGTAATATTCTATTAATCTGAAATGGAATAGAATAGAATTGTATATAATTTTATCTTTTAAAATATTAATTATTTAAACGAGAATATAATTAAATTATTTTAAATAAAATAAAATATAATATTTGCAATTTATTTACTTATTTTGATTTACATTAGTTTTATAAATATATATTCTTTAAATATTAATTATTACTTATTTAAATAATATTTTATTTATATTTTAAAAACTTATATTCATATAACTAATATAAATAAAAATAATTTAATAAATTATAAATATTATATTAACAAAAATTTACATGATTAAATATTATTATCATTATTTTTTATAAAAATTATTTTATTATTTACAAATATTTTAATTATAAATAATATTTATAATATATAATCTAATTTTATTATATAATTATTAAATATTTAATTTAATTATTTAAAATAAACATATTTAATATTAAAATACTATAGTTATATAGTTATTTTTAACTTTTACTTAACAAAATATTCAAGTATTAAGTCCCATGCCAATCGTCCGTACTGAACACGGCGTTAGTGGTAAACTAAAAATACTTGAATATTTTGTGGCCAAAATGTAATTCAACAAAATTCTCAACCCGAGGCGGGAAGAAAATAAATGGCAATCAGCTACTTTTTAAAATAAAAACCACATTTCTATTCAACAGCTTCGGAGAGAAGCTTTCTTTCGTCACTCGCTGCACGTTTCAATGGCTCGAAACAGGGTAAAATTTCATTTCCTTTTCTCTCAAATTGAACTATGATCTTGATTCAACTCCCAAAATCTTGATGTTCAAATTTGATAGGTTCTAGGGTTTTAATGTCAATTGATTGAAATGTTAATCCTGGGGTTATACCATGTTGCTTAGCATTGCTTTGGAGAAATGCGTATATACAGTTCGTATTCACTTTATTTTATTTTTTCTGTTATGATGTTTTATTGAAGGGTTGAATCTTCAAATTTGTTGGGAAATCTTTTACTGACTATATTGACTGAGAAAGAAAGACTACTGCAGGAAAATTGGTGTATTAGGTTATGTAAATTTTAGCCACTCCTTATGAAAGTTTAATTGGAGGAAACAATCAATCTTTTTTTTTTTTTTCCTTTTTATTGTCATACTGTTGAAATTCTGTATTGACGGCAAATTTTATGTATTTTTTTTGGGTACACATGTGAGAACAGGAAATATTGCTATTGTTAATCGATGTCAGTCCTTCGATGCACAGTGTTCTTCCAGACGTTGAAAGACTTTGCACCATGCTTATAGAAAAGAAGGTAAATCTTGGTGTTTTAATTTCTTTTTTCACCACCTTTCTTATAAGTTTTCCCTTGAGATATTTGTTACATACTTTGAGTGGAAGAAAGAATAAGTTACTCATTTGTGGACTCTTTTGAAGGACTACTCTAACTCTTCCATTTACGTACACGCAGCTCATCTATGGAAAAGCTGATGAAGTTGGAGTTGTTTTATTTGGAACTGAAGGTAGGCCTGAGCCTTTTTACTAACAATTGCGCACAACTGATGCTATATGGATTATGTTAAAATCCAACCATTCATCACTGATGATGGCATCTGTACTTTACACTGATATTCAGATTCTCAAAAGATTTTTTAATTATATATTTAGGAAGTATTACTTAAATTATCATCTCTTGGATTTCACAGACACTAAAAATGACCTGACAAAGGAAGTGGGTGGATATGAACATGTTATGATTTTCCAAGGTGTCAAAGTTGTTAATGGAGACCTTCTCAAATCCTTAAAACATCTCCCTCGAGGAACTTTTCCTGGTGATTGTATCCGCTTTTTCTAGGTTGTTATGTATTTATAGTTTTTCAAGTTTATGCTCTGCATTCTGCATAAGACACAGACTATTATTCCTGCAATTGTTGTCTTGGTACCAATTATCTTCTTTGCACTATTTTAATCCCTAGGTTCCTTGGGCTAAAATATAGACTTCCCTGGTAGAAGGTTATTGGCCTCTAGAAACATACTTTAGTCTATGTTTTTGGCCTTATTTTTGGGTAAATATATTGTTGCCTTGTTGTATTATTCTCTGCTGTGCAAATTATTTGGCTATCTACACATGCACACACTTGTATGTATATTTAACCTTTCTATTTATTATTTTTATTTGAATCTGTCAAAGGACAACTCAAATATAATGCTTACTTGCTTACCTAATTATGTTCTGCTTATTGAGAGTATGATTAGTGCCTTAACTTAAGCAGTTCTTGATGCCATTGTTGTTGGGGTGGATTTGCTGATAAAGAATTATCAAGATACATATAAAGGAAGGAAACGTCTCTGTCTTATAACGGATGCACTATGTCCTATTAAAGATCCAGATCTAGGAACCAAAGAAGATCAAGTCAGTACAATTGCCATGCAAATAGTTGCATATGGCTTGAGAATGGAAAATATTGTCGTTAGAGCAAATTTAAATGGCAAAGTGAATAAAAAAATTGCAGAAGAGAATGATCATATATTGGATCTATTTTCAAAGAAATCTAGCACAAAGACATTGTATGTTGATAGTCCAATTTCATTACGAGGTGCACTGAAAACTCGAAATATATCTCCAGTCACAATATTCAGAGGTGATCTTGAACTCAGCCCCAAAATGAAGATTAAGGTAAGATTTTAGTATGTTACCGAAATATCTTCAAGCTGTTGCTTACTTATGGTTAATTGTTGCATGCTGTTGTTTTGAAAAGTTACGACGTTGTCTTTGTATGTCTGTGTCAGTGTGTTTTATTATTTGTTAATTTTCTTTTCTAAAGTTCAAGTTGCAAAAGCAACTAGTTTGATGCTTACAATTAAAATTGGTGTAGATTTATCAATAATGTTTTTGGAATTAATCAGTCACCAAGTCCATAACTTAATCAGCTATTCACATATTCTTTTTGCACTTCAAATATCACATTTGAAGTTCTCTTATACTTCATTAAACTCTGAAGTTTCTGTTACTAATATTACGTGTATTCTTCTCTTTGAACACTGGAATTATTATTAGAAAATTTTGTGTAGGTATGGGTTTATAAAAAGACAGCAGAAGAGAAGTTTCCCTCTCTGAAGAAATATTCTGATAAAGCACCTTCAAAGGATAAATTTGCCACACATGAAGTCAAGGTTGATTATGAGTACAAAAGCGTTGAAGATCTTAGTAAAGTTGTACCCCCAGAGCAAAGAATTAAAGGTTATCGCTATGGACCGCAAGTCGTTCCTATATCTTCTGCTGAATTGGAGGCTGTCAAGTTCAAACCAGAAAAGAGTGTGAAGCTTCTTGGATTTACTGATGCTACAAACATATTGCGGTAGAAGTGTTTGCTTTATAACTTTGATATGCTTTATTTGCTTTTGGTTAAATATTGATCGAAAGTATATCTTCTTGTCTCATTTTTTTTTTCTTTCTCTGATGGCTTCATTGACAAAAGGCACTATTACTTGAAAGATGTCAACATTTTCATTGCTCAACCTGGCAATACAAGGGCAATTCTTGCAGTTTCAGCGTTAGCAAGAGCAATGAAGGAAATGAATAAGGTTGCAATTTTGCGCTGTGTGTGGAGAGAAGGACAGCAGAGTGTTGTTGTTGGGGTTTTAACTCCCAATGTTTCTGAACATGATAACATTGTAGGTCTCAATATGCAATTTTACTCTGTCCCCTTGAAATTTTTAATTCTACATCCTCACATCTAATTCAATTCTTGGTTTAGTTTCCTCAGTGACAATTTACATGTTTTCTGTTTGTGCTGGGCAGCCAGATTCGTTCTACTTCAATGTACTTCCTTTTGCTGAGGATGTTCGGGAATTTCAGTTCCCCTCTTTCAATAATTTTCCTATGTCATGGCAGCCGGATGAGCAACAGCAGGAGGCAGCAGATAACCTGGTTAAGATGCTGGACCTTGCACCATCTGGCAAAGCAGAAGCTTTGCCACCTGAATTTACCCCAAATCCTGTTCTGGAGGTACCCAAGCATACAATTATTACGTCTGTATTATTCTAGCTTGCTTTATGTCCGTATTATTCTTGCTTGCTTTATTTATCAGTTGTTATGTCTGTATATCTTTGAAAGCATTTTTCCAATCTGGTTTCAGTTTAAAATCCTGTTATCTGTTTGAGATAGGTCTTAATATCTTTATGTGCTCCTTTGAAATATAAAGTGTTTGTGTATGGGTATCTGGCTTTAGTTAAGTGTTTTCTGATGGTTTCCTTTACTGATTTTCAATTTTTTTCCTGTATACCACGGTGGTCATTTGTTTTTTACTGTGCTTGTGTTCTCTTACGAGAACATTCAATGATCCAAATTTTTTATGTGCATTGGAGGTGAGAGAATGTAGTTACTCGTTTTATTGATGTTATGGTTGGATATTAAATATGCAGCAAAGGATATCTACTTGCTGTCTTTGGATCACTAATATGCCTTTAGGCTGCACAACAGAATGTTCTTGTCTCCCATCCCATAGTCCTTCCCCTGCTTCTGGCAGGATTCTGTCTTAGGTCTGGTTAATGTCAAGAAACTTCAGCAGCTGGGCTATTTAAACACAATTCATAAATATGGCTGGGATAGTTTGTCCCATTGAGCAGACAAGCACAGGAGTAACACAGTTTTTAAAGTTGTATTTAAACATTATATGTCTTATAATAGAAACATGCTATGTAAAGATTGCATTGCTAGAAATGATGCTTGGTTCCTGGACGAACATCAGGTAGAAACTCTACCTGCAGTAACAATAGCTTTGTAGGTGGTGTTTAAAAATAATTTTGGGGAATTTTTTCCCCACTCAATATGCCTTGTGAATTTGAGCTAAAACTAATAGGAAAGGTGGTATTTGTCAGCGGTTCTATCGGCATCTTGAGTTAAAATCAGACCACTCGGAGGCAGCTGTGTCTCCACTTGATGAAACTCTTAGGAGGATTATTGAGCCCAATCCTGCACTTCTTGCTGAAAACAAGTCCGTTATCGATGCTTTGTGTAGGCAATATGAACTCAAGGAGAATCCGAAGGTAATTTTTTAAACTAAAAGCTTCCTTTTGCTTCCAATCTTATAATATACATTAAGGTATTAAAATGATGTGGCATGCAGCTGAAGAAATCCACTAGGCGATTACTGCAGGAAAAACCAGCTAGCTTGTGTATTGATGGAGATGTATCTGATGCTCAAGTTATCAATTCCATTGAAAGCAAATCTCTAGTCAAAGTTGAGAAAATTGGAGATTTGACCCCTATCCTAGATTTTGAAGCTATGATGTCCAGAAGAGATAGTCCCGATTGGGTCTGCAAGGCAATGAAGGATATGAAAAATAAAATATTTGACCTATTGGAAAACTCTTATGAAGGGGATAATTATCCTAAAGCAGCGGAGCTGTTAGTTGCCTTTCGAAAGGGGTGCATCCTTGAGCAAGTATATCTCTCTCCATTTATCTACGCCTTGGTTTCTTTGCAGTACCTGGACAAAATTTTGCTTTTATATATGTTGTTTGGAATTACTACTACTTTGCAGGTCTGTAATATCGTTTTCTGTTTGGCTAGAATCCCTTATTAACTCCTTGTTTATTTATCTGCTGTTTTGTGGGAGGCATTATTGTAAACTTTTCTCTCTTGCCTCTGATAGAACTTTTCTCTCTTACTTTTTGGCCAAGCTAAGCTAGATTACTGAGAGAAACCCTCAAATCGGTGGTTTAACTTCAGAAAGTTGTGTGCAGGAACCAAAAGAATTCAATGATTTCTTGCGCCATCTTTGCAAATTCTGCCAGGAGAAAAGGCTTGGCAATTTCTGTGAGTTTCTCGCTTCCAAAGATCTCTCATTGATCTCCAAGTCAGAAGCCATAGACAGGTTACATATTCTTAATTTCCTGTATGGCTCAGTTCCATCCACTCAGTTTTCATTTCTTTTAGATGCCCTTAATTTCATGTTTTCATTTTTGTTCTCCTGGGCAGTGACGTTACAGATGACGAAGCTGGAAGCTTCCTTGTTAAAAGAGAGCCAAAATACGAGGATTGAAGTTAACTGACGTGCAGAGGATTAAAGTAATGTGACGCGCGTTCAAATTCTAGTAGTTTGTTGGCCTTTGTATATTCGGCAAATGTCATATGACAATTCCCATAATATATATACATCCATCTTTTGTTGAATGTGGAAATTATTATTATTATTATTTTACAATTTTCCTTAGCTACGGAATGTTTTTTGTGGGAAAATCCCTGACAAAATTCATTGCCGTATGTGTCCCGGGATTCTTGTAGTTCATACCCACGATGATTTGGATAGTTAAATCGCCTACCTTCCCCTTGGAAATTTGGGGTCGAACAAAAATTGACTTTGTCAGTGAATTAAAAATAAAAATTACTAAATAAAAAAAATTAGAAGTACTAATTGTTTTGCCAATTTTATTTTTAAAGTCGGGGGATATAATTTGGCTGAGAAGATATTTTCGTAACAAAACAAACAAGAAAAACCAAGTCTTTTAATTTTAAATATATCGTGGTCTGGAAACAAAACTTGAAGAATAAGAGAATGATAACGTTATTTTAACACGTTTGCAGAATATTAACCTCATTCTAAAATTATTAATTAAAAAAATTATTAAATATATAATCTATCGAACCATTAAATATATGATATAACGATTTTACTCTTTAATTTAAAATATAATTAATAATCGTTTCTCTTATTTTTTATAAATTTCAGTTTCTACTTTTTTCAAAATTTGAGAGGTAGCGATTCTTTCTTGTTCCTGTCTTTTGCATTAACCACTTTCTGTTTATAAATTAGATTATTTTTTATTTTTGTTTGAGAGGTGTTAATCAAGTAACGGGCGCTAGAAGACGTGCATTCTGAATCACTCTCCGATCCATTTCTCTCTTTCGAGTTTTCGATCGTTGAGCCATTGATTTCATACGGCAATAAGAGTTTTTTCCACATTTGCTCCTCTTAAAATCATAAGTTGTACTATTTTTTTGGGATTTCATTATTCGAAATTACAAAACGTATATTTTTTTCGGCTTATGACAACGGTAGTATATAGTTATTCTAGTGTATTGTTTTTTTGGTCTGAATGTGTGCTGTCGTCAAACTTATAGCATTAAAAACCCGATTTTATTCAAAAGTAAGTTGTCTGGTATATGTTTGAAAGTGTGTGATTTTGATAATATTCGAATTTAAGTGCTTGGATATATGTTCGAAAGTGTCTATATTTTTTAAATGTTCAAAAATTTCGGGATAAAATGCGTTTAAAAGTGTGTTTATTTTCTAATGTTTAAAAGTGTGCTTATTTTCGAATGTTTGAAAGTATGTTTAATGTAAAAAAATGGTGGTTGTAGGGTTATTGGTTCTCTCCACTAATGTATGGACAGAATGCAATTGCTGTAACAAAGACTAAACTGTTTTTTTTTTTTCATTCTTTTATTAATGTTTCATTCTTTTCCCCTTTTCTTTTTCTCTTAAATTGTCAAAAAAAAATTTCATTAACAAAGACTGAACTTATTATGTAACAGAGGATTCCAATTTGGTGGAGATGGTACTATTGGATTTACCCCATCTCTTGGACGTTGTATGGATTGATCACTTCACAATTCGGGGACATAAATGACACATTAGACTCGGGTGAAAAGGTTATAAAGTTCATGAGCAATTATTTTGAGTATGATCCCGACTTACTAGGAGTTGTTACAATTGTACATGTTGGGATAACTGTACTCTTCGGAATCACCTTTACCTTTTCGATCAAGACATTCAACTTCCAACATAGATGACGACTGCTCTCTTTTAGAGTTTAATCCCAGAAGAAATGTTCAATTCCATATTTTTCAATTGCATGATGCATATTTTGTGTGTATTATTAAGGTGCATGCATTGGATGTTCATATATATGATACAAAAGACTTTGACATAAAATTACTTTGTCATAACCATCTAGAAGTGTAACCATATAATCAAATGGATTAAAGTTTTGAATGCCCTTTATGAGATTCATGAGTAATCAACTGAAAGAGCATATATATACATTCAGACTTCGATAAATCTCACATAGAGCGTCTTCAGAATCTATAGACTACAAAGGATGTATAATTAAACATGGAAGTACGGCAACATAATAGCACAAACATAAAACAATAAAATCTGAAAGAGAATAAAACATATATCGTCAGTTATTGTACTGTTTCTTTGCTGTTTGATAGAAAAGTTGAATTAAAAATACCAGACGTAAATAACTATACCTAAACAAATATAATGTGCACATATTATGTTATCAAATTGCCAATGTATATGTTACATTTGAAACTTATTTCTCTCGATGTCTAAAGCGGCAATCAAATTAGGAGGGTGAATAAAAGGAAAAAAAGAAGAAGATAAATCCATTGGTCACCATCTCAATTTCCTAAGCTATCTAAGAAGTTTTGCAACTCCCTCAAATCCTCGGCAAAAAAGCTCCTCTGAACTCTTGATCGTGGAGCAATCAAGTTTGGAGGAGCATGTAATTAGAAGCAAACTAGAATTACTGTTAAATTATCCTCGCTCTTTCTCTTCAATGCGTCATCAACAAGGTCCTTATTACACTTGGATGGATCATTGTGCTCCTAAAGTCTATGCCGAGCAAAATTCATGGCATTTTGGCTCCTGAATACATCCCAGATCCCGTCACAT
>JAVXUL010000001.1:23030628-23041417 GCA_035590515.1 Trichilia minutiflora
GATTGTTGACGTGGCCCAATCACAGGGTGTCACGTGGCCTCAATGGATATTTTTGAATTCAAGAGTATTTTCGTCTGTAAATAGTAATTCAGATTATTTTTAAATAAAAATTATTATTGTGGATATTTTTAAATTCTGACTATAAAGAATGGCTATTTTTGGTTAATTCCCTTACAATTGTTGTTTTGGTTTAATAAATTTATATTTAGCATAATTTATTTTTATAAATTAATGTTAAATTTTTAGAAGTTGGATATTTCTCTATAAAAAAAAAATTGTTAGATATTTTTCTTAATTTTTTTCACGTGTACGTTATATATATTACTACATATATATCAGCGAGTCATAAAAAAAAAATTATATTTTCTCTCCCCGTATGAGATACGACAGTTGTATGCAAGTATTATTGAATTAATTAGCATACTTGTCTACATAAGATAATAACGTCTTTTATTAAAATTAAAAAAAATTATATTTAAATTAATTCATTAATAATCATGATGTAGCTTATTGCGTTCGATATTCGGAGATTGAGATTGAGAAGAACCGAAACTCTACCAAATGTTTAGGATTATCAAAACCAAGTATAAACATCATCTGGAATTTAAAGTATCGTTTCCATTCTAGTGTTATATCAAACGATTATTGGGTTTCATCTTTAATTTCATGACACTTGTTATTTTGTAAAAGCCCATGTGATTCAAATCAAAGGCTACGTGTACAATGCAATGTGAAGTCAAGTCAATATGAAAATTAGAAACGGAAACACACACGGAGGAAAGTGTTATATTGAAATGCGACAAGACAACAATAAAGTCATTCCAATATATCGGTTTCGTACACAATAAACTAATCTACTTCACTGGACATCATCCTAAATACCCCTTACAAAATCTGGGAATAAATTAGTATTTTCGCTTGTCGGTTGCCTAGTGGGTTCAGGATTTATAATTGGGTCTTTTACTTGCAGGCCATGAATTTTCACGACAATAAAAGTTCAGCCATTTCCATCTACATGCCCATAAAAAAAGAAAACCCTCAAATGAGATAAGCCAATTAACCTCGTTGCATTTTCTTTGAGCAATAACTAATATGCCGGAAATAACATGTTAGATTTCTTCTCCTGAGACCAGCTTCAGCTTCTGCAAGATCAAGAAATGAAATCAGCAAGAAAACTCCAAAATGGAAGAAAAGAATAAAATAAAATTGGACAAATGAGGGTTTGTTACCGCAATGTGTTGTGGGGGATCATCAAAACTAGTAGAACCTAGAATAACTTCTCTTCTCAGCTTCGTAGTGAGCTTGTAACAAGCACGAAGCTAACAAATGATATCAACGAAATGTCCGTCAGTCATGAGGTAGTTAAAAATGCAACAGGGAATCTGACATAAAAAGCACGAGAGATTTTACCTCAGAACGAGTTGCCCCACCTATGATAAATACAAATATACGCTGCCCCATTTTCCGGAGATCAGCAGATGCATGCTTCAAAATTGAATCACTGCAAAATAGATTCCAGTATTTTGGGGTTTATATTACAAAAATATTACTTTGAAACAGAGACAACTTAGCAGATATCAGGCAAATCCTAATACAATAGATCGGCTGCAAATTCAACTCAGATAAAGACAGAAGAACTCTGTAAGATTACCTTGAACTTCCATCATCAGAATTTTGAGGTTTTGCCCAGGATGGGGTTCGTCTAGATCTCATTGAATGTGCAGGAGTTTTCTTTTCAGAAGCAGCAGGAGTTGTCTTTTCAGTTGCCTTTTTCCGAACTGATAAAGTCTGGCTGCGTTCCTGGGCAGCTTCACTTGGATGATTCTTACACAAATACTCATTCTTTGGTAATTCACCTTTGAAAAGATTTTCAACAAGCTCCTGAGACAGAAGTCATTTCATCTGATAGCATCAAGATACACTATACTAATAAAAGCAGATGCCAAGATTTAGTTGAAAATATTTCTCTCTATTTTCCCAAAATCAATCACAGACAGGGTTAAGGATGCTAGGGAACCTAAAGTTAAGGCGTAGCTGAACTAGCTTGCATAATTTAGATCATACCTCAATAATGGGATAAAATTTAAACAGAGCCCATGTTTCTTCCTCGCCAGTCCGATCTTTTCTTGCAGCTTGCTTTGTCTGATAATCAAAAGAAAAAAGTATGAATTTCTTTGATAAATTATTTTGTCAACAGAGAATCTCACACTTGGCTATGTTTTACCTTCTGGCCATTGAACTTGAGAGAAAAACTATCAATAGATGACTTTTTGGAATCTGATGACCCAGCAAGCATCCGCATGTTATTCACAACCTTCACATCCTCAGATGGTAATCTAGCCAACTGATTAATGAAAGAAAAAGGAAAAAATTCATGTTTTCAAGTTCAACATAATTTGCATTTTAATTATATGCAACACTACCAATCCATTTATTCTACATTTTCATTGTTAATAACAAAATGTTACAACTTAAATTTCTAGCTCATGCTTCATATTATCAGTGTACCGTATATTTTTGTGCCTATTTAAAAGCATATGCATAGATATGTTAGTTATAGTTTCAATAAATCAACAAAAAGAATTCCATAGCTACCTGCATAAGCTTGGTAGCTTTGTCACCCTCAAACTTCTCAGGATAAACACAAGCATATATCATCAACAAACGTAACTTATTTCGGGGGTTTAAATCCTGTAAGGATAAAGAAACGATGAAAAACCAAAACATTAACCAGTTGCAGAAGACAAGATGATGTATAGACACAATTCCATGATACATCACCTGCTTCGTCCTTAAAAAATTGATAACATCTTTTGCCCCTGCATCTCCGAATACAAGATCCTGCTCCAGTTGCCCAAGTTCTCGAAGCCCAATATCTCTAATTACACGATTAATTTTTCCAGCTATCTATAGTGGAATAATCAATCAATTGAAAATAAAATCATCATAAAAACAACTGTACTCAATTTAATCTTTCCACATAATGTTTCTAATGCTCTCAAATGATCATTCAACTCCTTATCAGTTTGGTGTGTCCAGGGCAACAAGAGACTTAGTATGTATATATATATTTTTTGTCTTGCTTTTGTTTATGTAAACCTTATAAAAAAGGTAAACTGTTTTCTGTGGGTTCAATGGTTCTCAATATCAAAACCATAAGGGTCACTTAAAGTTCCTTGAAATCCAAAAAGGAAAATCTAAACGGTTAACAAATATTGATCACAGATTTATTTTTCTAGCATTTATTGATTGTCCTTTATAGTAGTAGCAACTTACAATCATAACTATGCAAACAACAGGAAAATTAATTTCACTTTGTCAGTTTTCATGTAGATTGTTAAATGCATAACATTTCTAGTAGGATTATATATAAAGCCATTCCACCGAACAAGATAATGGAACTTATAGAAGAAGAACAAACCTCTACATGGAGGGAGAGCTTGTCAACTTGTTCATTGTATTGTGGCAAAGCTTGAACAATTTTCTGCAAGTCTCTTGTAGATAGTTCACTGCCATCTCTATACAAAATTGGACTTAAGCATGTGAAATTTGTATACACAACAGTGATTTTACATGATCTAGAGGTACTTCTATTTTTCACAATCCAAAACCTTATAACCTGTTTTTAAAGAATGAAAAATGGACTTCAGAATTAACCTGTTTTTTTGAATTTGTGCAGCTTTGTTCTTTGATACGAAGTTCGTCATTTTCTCATGCAAGCGTTCACTAGCCTGATATGCCAGTTAGTGGAACACAGCATTCACACAAAATTTATCCAAATGAAAGAAGGTTTATAAGGTATGAGACATACATCAGCTATATGTGCATGGCGAAGCTCAAGCCAGACTGGATCATGATCTTCTAGAAGGATCTCCTTTTTCTCAGGCTGACCGCCTGTTTTGCTAGGAACCTAATAAACAATATAGATCATTCTTCCATAAAACACAGAAAATGAAATGGAAAGAAAAAAAGATAAAATTCCTTTGAAAACAAACCAACAAATTGTTGTACCTCAATTACATATTTATTTCCATCCATATCCAGTAAATCATGGCACATAGCATCATAAGTCCATTCATGTATGACAGGAGCAATCTGAACATTCAAGACATTTGATTCAGAAAGAAAAATGGCCAAAAGTATAAAAGGTTATTTTACGATATTAAAAAAATACTACATATCTCAAATTTTCCATCCCAAATGAGGTAACTAGTGAGTCGGTATTCATTCAATGATGAATTTTTCCAATTTTCAAAGCTATTTATTGTATCTGTTATCCAATGAATGCATCCCAACTCATTTGGGTTGTATTTTAGGATGGAAAATTTGGGATGAGTAGCATTATTCTATTAAAAATAATGCTAACCTGGTCAACAGATCTATCTAAAATGAGGAGCTCGCATGTTTCTTTCTGTGGAAAGTTGGGAATAGATTTATATTTCTCAAGACAGCTCCAAATAGCAGTAGCAAGATTTGAAGCTATTAAATCACGAAATGTTGTTTCAGAATCAGAAGCCTTGGCAGTGCGGTACCATACATACGGAAATTCCTGAAACCAATGGAGAACACTGATTTAATTTCAAGTACTATTTCCATGTAGGAAAATGACATGATTTAAACCGAATTTTCAAAATCATATGAAAGGTGCCACAAGGAAAACTAATATTTGTTGCTTTATCGCCTAAATACTTGAGGAAGCTGGACCAAAATCCAAATAAAGTGGGTAGTCCTAGATTTGTTGAAGGCATAAATTTATTACAACGTCTTCGGACCAAATTTATTTAATAGCTGATTTGTCCAGATAGTTTAATTAGGATTTTGCATATTTTACATGGATTACAATACTGCATTGACGTCTAAAAGGTTCGAATGGCTTTATTATTAATAATTTCTCATGTTTATACCATAAATCAAACTCAATTTATTTATAGTTAGGTTTGGTCCAAGCAGATAAGAATACATGTAAAAATAGTGTCCTGTCTAATTTGAGCCTTTTCTTTTAATGACATACACATTTATTTAAATTCAAATTTTTGGTGAAATAAATTTCAGAGTAGCAGATTCCCCTTCTATTCTAGAATTGCAGAATACTGATCAAAATCAGACCTGCAACTGTTCTACGTTGATCAGAATTTCATTCCAGTCAAATTCTTTTCAATTCATTGATTCCCTAAGCTATGTAACAAACAGTGCACTCAATGACTAACAATGTGCTGATTAGAGCTAATCATTCTAGTAAAACCAACCCGAAGAAGATATCATAACAAATAATTCTTCCTGGGCTTCAAACACAAATGGAACATTTAAAACAGTTATGGATATTGCTAGTTTTCAATTAAAATAAATGGAGTTGATATAGTATACAACATGTATGTTCCAAGTATGATAATCTATTAAACCACATAACAGCATCCATACCTTCATCGAAGCAAAAACTGTAGCAACTCGTTTTGCCATTGTGTTTAAACAAGTATTGAATTGGTGAGAATTCTCAACATTTTCACTAAAGAGTTCCTCTAGAGCTCTTTCGTGGTCAGTAACAAAAGCCTGCACTTAAGGGATGCCAGTTGACAAAATAATATATTGTTAGCAGAATAACAGAGCAAAAAAGTATGCTTAGGTTTAAATTTAATTCCAGCAATTTATTGCACAGTAGACAGTTATAAGTCTCTCTCGCACGCAAAAGTAGATTCATCAATGTACTTTATCAGAAAATTGAAGATAATGTTGTTAGCAGCACACAGAGATCTAAAAGTAGATAGATAATGAATGACCCTAAAGATAGAAGTAACAACACTCAAAACAACATCAACTGTTACAGATACCTGCTTGTCTATGGGAAAATACTCCAAATTCATCTGCATATTAGCAAGTAAAAAAATGAGACAAAAAATGGAAGTCTACAAATAAACAAAAAAGGAAAAGGAGAAAACCGATGTACTATGTGTTTGAAGTATCAATATGGAAGCCCATTGAAAATCTTAACCTCTCTTAATGCTCCTATGCGAGGCAACACACTTGTATCACTCTTGATGTGGTTGACCAGCTCCTTTGGAATTGGTGTACTAAAAAATACATATGCCCTAAGAAAAAGAAAATCATTTACAAAATGAGAAATAATGGGATGTTGAAAGCCAAATAAGACTTATGTAACGACGAGTAGAATTTTTCACCTACTTCTTGTATAGCGGCTCCCTTCCAGACATGTCAGACAAGAACATAACCACACTGCATGCTAGCAACAGATAAAATTAAAATGGTTCCAGGTTTTCCAAGGAGTGGAAATATATCCAAAAGTAATTGCAAGGAAAGATGGTACAGAGGATGAATTGTAGTCAAATTGTGGATATGAGCAAAAAGAAAAACATAAAATACTGTATATGAGTAGAACAGAGGAAAATATGTCTTGTAGACAAATGAAAGACATCTCAAAAGAAGTTGAAGAGACCACATCCCTTCCTCATTTTCACTAATAACCTTACCATGTGAAGCCTCTTATCGTCACTTAACCATAGATGAAGGCGAAAAATTAATAATCGTGTGCAAGAAAAATTATGACAAAAGGATAATATATTTGTGAGCATCATAGTCACATTTTGAGAGTAACAAGCCTGTAGCTTACAAAACTACAAACTGGTTACTGCAACTCACCACTTTACAATAAATGCGCACTACAATGAATATAATAAATAACTACAAGGAAAGCAGTAACGAATGTGCATATGGAAGACTCTCATAATGTTTATTATATCTGAGAGGACAACATTAGTAAGATAAACAATAAATAAATTAAAGATAGGAAAAAAGGAATTACTTTTCTTTTGATGGCTGAATAAAATATACAGCATCCATTGAGGGTAATGGCTCTCTTCTTCTGAAGAGGTCTTCCACCACTGAAATAAAGAAATATAAGTAGTCTAAAAGCAATACTCAAGACAATAATTTGCTAGTTAAATGTAGTCATAACGAACTGATATTAGCTGAGAAATGCTAGTGTCAAATAAATTTCTGTAACCAATACATAAATTTGAAGAAAACAACTGACAATGCTCACTTTAAACATTATTCTTGCGAATGAAGCCAACATGACTTGCAAGCCCAGAAGGGATATTGACCGAATCTCATGAAATCCATAGCAATATATACGTTATGGTACTTACAGGAAACACCTTGGTCTGTTATGTCTGCCATTTTACATGAGTGAGACATGACTTTCACTGTAACTTTATCCATGATGAGTACCTGCCATAATATCAGTTGAAAGCAATGAACAAGAAGAAGCTACTATTGTCACTCCCTTCATTGTGAATTTGAAATAAAATCTCAGCTTAGAGGTTTACAGCAACTAAAAGGGCGTTTTATTAACATATCTCATCATACAATCAATATACATTCAATAATATAATCTAACTGCATTCTGCTACAAAGATATGTTTCTAATGGCTTGCAAAGACGAGAATAATCAGACCAATTCCAAGTAGGAAAACAAGCTTTCTGTATAAAAGTAGAAAATAAATGTCTCTTGACATTAAAACAAACCAGTCAAATGTCAATGTCAGCAACACAGCGAGTCATAATAACAAATTAAGAATATAATTATATAACAACGGTAACATCAACCGCACCTTCCATGATTTTGAATCTGATTTTGTTGATCCCAGCATTTCGTGCAATAACCCTGAATGAAAATGGTATTACAAGAACGGGCAAGAAATCAACAAATATACATATCAAAAGTTCCGGAAATAAGCAAACCTAGAATATAGGTAATTCAGTTGCCAGTCAAGCCTGGAACAAAATCAAATAAGTACACCACATTTTCTTCTTCCGCATCTTTCTTTCAGGAAAAACATTAGTTTAAACTGTTAGAAACTCGTATTCAAGATTTGGAATTTGATTCTTTAATTTTTCTTTCATTTTTCAGAAAAACGATTTAAATAAAATTCCCTAGCTTTCAGTTCAGATTACTTTCTCAATGCGAAATTAAATATTGCAAAATATTTTTTCCATCTTTAATTTCTTTCTTTGACTCAAATTTCATGATTCAAGAAAAGAAAATTTTCTTGTTAACCGAACAGAACCTATGATAAATAAAATCATTATCATGTTTAAATTAATCGCTTCTTCCTTTTAATTTCTAGGTACAAAATTTAAATCTTCTATTAATTTTCCCTGACTAAGACACGTTTTCTTTGGAGCCAAACAAAAACAACCAAAAAAAAACGTGAACCAGAGAAATAAAAAAATGCTTACTATCACGACTGAATTGACGGAAGAATTTGTACTCCGCGCCATGGGAAGACGATTCAGAATCCGAAAATGACATTATCAAATGTTGTTGGCGATGTTTAGACTATTAAACATAATAAACAAGATGCAAGAAGAGAAAGAGAGAAATTGAAAAAAAAAATAGAGAGAATTGTGCTGTCTATGATGGGAGAGAAACTAGGCAAGGTCTGAGAATGGCCGTTGGAATGCGTGGGAACCAATTATATACGACGCGGACTTCGCTCTCGTTTGGATCTTGAATTTTGATTTTTGAAGAGTAGCAAAATTACATGTATATCCTTCCTTATTTCTGTTCCTGGACATTCTTGTCCTTCCCAACTGCTGACGGACTTAATACTAACAAGTATATAAATTTTTTGTATATTTATTAATTATTATTACTATTTTTTAAAATGAGAGTAGTAATGAAAAAACGAAACTTAGGTAACATTTGCTTCAACACTATTTTTCCTTCAGGGAAATTTTAATTAAAAAAAATGTAATTTATCAAAATCATAAATACTATAATTTTTGTTAATTTGACTATCACGTGCACAAAACAACTACAAGAGCACGGAAAGAATTTTATAATGATACGACAATCTTGAGTGCTTGCCATGAATAAAAACGTCAACATATATGGAACTGCATGCGCCACTTTTGATTTAATTATGGCAGCCCAGCAAAAACAATTTCGAAATTTAGAATACTGAAACAAATCCTACGTTGCAAATTCGAAAAATACATAACGGAAAACATGGAATACACGTCATTTTCAATGGCTGCATATTCTTCAATCTTTTGTAGTTTATAGTCATATTCATCGGAATCGGATAGTTTAAAATACGAAGTTCTTCTTTGCAGAGTTTGCACTAGAGATATCCTTTCTCTTTGCAGCATTGAATTGTTTCATCCAACATTTAATTGATCCAGTACTTCTAATTGAAACCTGTTATCCAAGAGTTTGTTTGAGGATAATGCAGTTAGTTTGTAACCTTCGATCTCTGCTAAAGACTGTAAAAGAAAGTAAAACATTTAGCTTAATCGATCTTTCATAATATTCCAACAGGATATGATAAAGACCTAAAATTTTGAAGAAAATATAACTTACTCCACAGATGGTATTAGATATTCAGGATATTTTGTAGAAAAATATTCGGCCATCTATTGAATTGTTACTGTGTCCAAAGAAACAAATATTTCTCCCTCTTGCATGAATGTATTCAAGCAAGAAGGTATGAGCTCTGGCCACATCTGCGTGCACCAGTGGAGAGTTGGGAAGAAAACCATATTCCTCTATTATCTGATCAGCAGAATGAATTCAAATTCGTTCCTACCTAATATGTCCTGATTAATTAACATTCATTAATAGTACGCTCCCAAGAGCAAAGCCAGTGTGATGCGACCTGAGTGAGGAAGTTTAGGACAAATGAATGGACCAAATGCAAAAGAAGGAATTACTGTCGCCGGATCTAATCCATTTTCTTCAGCAAATTTAAGAGCAGCCTTTCCAGTTAATGTCTTAGAATTCAGGTTCGACAACCCAAGATACCTCAAGTTTCTGATTTTATTTTCATTTCAGCATCGTTGTTGAATAGAATAGCTGATGCACATGAAGTGAAGATGACTCTCTTCACTGTCACATATTTCAAGCATGATTTTAAGGTGCCTTATCGACTTTCGGGATCGAGTTCTCTAAGATCAGTAGGTTTGGCAACATGAAAAAGACCTGTGCAACCAACAATTGATTCATCAAAACTATCTGGGTAATTGAGATCCGCTTGGAAATTTGAAGTGTCTCAGATGCTCCTGGTAGATTGGTAAGGAAGCTAAGGGCTCTCTTGTGTTCTGATGATATAGCAAAATGGTCGTTGACATCCGCATGGAAAATTTGATCCCAAACTGAAACCTGAAACTAGTATCCAGCAATTTCTTGGATGACACTCTAGCCATTCTGTGACCTTCTTCAATCTTTGCTAAAGACCTGAAAAAGAAAGAAAAGTAAATTAACTTCATTTTTATAATTATGATGATAAAAGAATATTGGAAATTAGGAAGAAAATTTAACTTACTCTACAGATGGTATTAGATATTCAGTGTATTTTGCAGGAAGAAATTCAGCCATTCTTCAATTGCTAATTGCCAGAAGAACAAATGTATCTCCCTTTTGCTTCAGGATATTCATGTTAGAAAGAGTTCACGTTCTAAAGATTGATGGCCCATGATTCCACAATTCTTTTCCACGTTTAGACATGTAACCATGTCCAGAAAAATTACTTGCATTCAAGCAACCACCTTCATTCTCTACTCTTTAATGGAAAGAGTTTATAAATAGTTAGTGTTGGTGAAATCCCTAAGCCTGCAATCTCATTCAGCTTAAAAGACATCATCAAAGGAGATTGAATAAAGTTTAGAAGCACCTGTTGTGTCCCAAACAAAATCTACTACTACTTGTTGGACACTCAAGATTCTACTACTTGTTGCTAACACAGCGGAAATATGGAATTCCCTAACTAAGCAA
>JAVXUL010000001.1:23041517-23060208 GCA_035590515.1 Trichilia minutiflora
AGATACAAATCAAAATCAAAGATATTTAACACTAAGGGACTTTAGTGAAAAAATCCCAAGGACTCTTTAGAAAAAAGTCATTAATGGAAGAATTATGTTTCGGACACATTTACAAATTAACGTATGACCTCTTTTTATAATAAAAAGACAAGCCAACAATCAATAAACTTGAGCAATGTGGGATAATTGACAATTCTCACAGCACCTTCATCTCATCTCAAATTGCAAAAAATTTCAATGACAACAGGTATGTTCCGCATTACATTCTAATTACTGTTTTAGTTTATAAGCATGTTTAGATCAAATTTTAGAATTTCACAATTTAAGGAAAAAATATGAGCTCTAATCAAATCATCCACGTGCACCATTGACCTGTTGAGAAGAAAACTGTATTCATCTCGATTACCTGATCTCAGCAGAAAGAAATCAAAGTAGGCAACATAAATATGGGTAATTAGTTAATGACATTAGATTAAAAACACGCACCCAAGACCAAAACTAGCATGGTGCCAACTGAGAGAGGAAAATTAGGACAAATGAAAGGACCAGCAAAGAAAGAAGGTATGATTGTGAACCAAATCTAATCCATGTTCTGCTGCAAATTCAAGAGCAGCTCTTTCAGTTAATGTCTAGAAATGACATAACGACTTGTTCGGCAAGTCCGTTTTCCGATGGTATCTACATTCACTCCAAAATGTTTCATCCATTATGTCCGAAATCTTGTCATTGTACACAACAGTTCTGCACTTGAAATATACACAATTCTCTTTTCGGTTTCAGATAGATTTCAACCATGATTTTAAGATGCCTATCGTTCCATTCATTACTTTTCGGGATGTTGACTCTCAGGCTCTCTACAATCAATCAATATGTGCGGCAACATGAAAAACACCCGTGCAACCAGCCACTATCTAGGTCATTGAGATCCGCATGGAAAATTTGAATCCTCTCGGATGCTCCAGGTAGATTGTTGAGAAAGCCAAGGTCTCTCTTGTGTTCTGATCAATTATCAAAAATCAAACCATAATCTGACCGTATATAAAAATAAAAAAAATGCATCATCAATTAAATATTTTCTCTTAATATTTCAATTATTGTTGTTTTGGCCGGCAGCTTTCAGTCAATTACGAATTCAAGAAAGGCATGTGATAAAATATTTTATTGCATTAGTTGAAAGGAAAAAAAAAAGAAACATTTGGATGAAGTCAAAAGGACGGGCATAACTTGAAAAGAAACATAGATTCATATTATTTGACCGAAACTACAATTTCCCACAGAGAATTTTATGATGGTATACATGAAAATCTTGAAAACATAATTAGTCCGTCTTTTGGTTTAATTTGGATACAAACGGTTTCGCAAATTAGAGACACAAATCATACAGAGTAAGCAAATATGAAAAGATAAAATTACAATACACAGAAGTACATGGAATCTTATTTATTCTTTAACATCTGAAGACATGAAGCTTCTTCCTCTCAGTAGAAATAGCCCTAGAGATGGCCTCTTTGTTTGCAGCATTGGATGGCTCCATCGAACGTTTCATCGATCCCATACTGAAACTCGAAACCAATATCCAACAATTTCTTTGATGAAACTCTAGGCATTCTGTGACCTTCAATGTTCGCTAAAGAACTGCAAGAGAAAGAAAAACAAAATAGATTCATTTTTGTTATCATTATGAAGAATATTTAACGTACTCCCCCGAGGGTATTGGACATTCAGGGTATTTTGCAGAAAGAAATTCAGCCATTTCTTCAATTGTTAAATTGTCTGAAGAACAAATGTTTCCTCCTTTCGCTTCAGGTTATTCCAGCAAGAAGATATGAGCTCTGGCCAAATCATCCATGGGCACCAGTGGCGTATTGAGGAGAAAGTATTCCTCTCGATTACCTGATGATCAGGAGCATGAAATCAAATTAGGCAACATAAATATGTGTAATTCGTTAATGACGTTCGATTGGTACTGACAAACTAATAGCTCTTAGCCAAGATCATAGCCAGCTTGGCGGAAATAAATTTAGCAAATTCAACCATAGGAGGTTTTATTGTGACCAAATCTAATCCATATTCTTCTGCAAATTCAAGGGCAGCCCTCTCAGTTAATGTCTTAGAAATGGTAGATGGTATCAAATCGGTCCGTTTTCTGATGTTATCTACATCACTCCAATATGTTTCATCCATTATGTCCGAATTCTTGTCATTATATGCCACAGTTGCTGCAGTTGAAGTATACACAACTCGCTTCACTGGTTCAGATTTCAAGCATGATTTTAAAATACCTATCATTCCATTCATTGCTCTTCGGGGTTGCTGATTCCATAGATTCTGTAAAATCCATAAGTGTGGCAACATGAAAAACACCAATGCAGTCAACAATTACTTCATCAAAACTATCTGGGTCATTGAGATCCCCATGAAAAATTTGAAGCCTCTCAGATTCTCGTGTAGATTGGTCAGAAAGCTAAGGTCCCTCTTGTGCTCTGATAATTTATCAAAAACAAACATATCTAATCAGATCTTATAGAAAACAGATAAAATTGAACAATTACTAAAATTAAATTTAGGCTGACAGGTTCAAACAGCTCTGTTAATTGGAGTCATACCTGCGTCGGATCTAACAGCGGTTCATACGGTATAACCATTTTCAAATAGCCTCATGATTAGCAATGATGCCACGAAACCAGTACCTCCTGTTACACAAACTTTACCTTCATCTTCGTCCATCTCATCTCCTCCTCCTTAGTTAGCTGAAATCAACATTTTTTTCCTTTTGCTCTTTCGCTTGTAGGGGCCGCCGACCGAGGTGTCACCTTTTATCTTGTACTGATAAATTTATAAATATATAAGTAATAAAACACTATGGGTATTCTTCTTTTATTACAAATATATACAGGAAAAATTTTTACATCCGTTATTATTGAGTTGTGCAATTAAGTATAGGATTATTACACTCTTAATAACAAAATTTCATAAATCATCTGATAACCGTCCTAAATCACAGAATGTATATACTTAGATCACATACGATAATAATAAATATAGGATAAAATCTTTATTCTAAACATTTCGTACTTAATAAAAAGAATTCTAAAATAAAAATTCAATCTAAAACATTAAGATCCACACTATCGAAACCCACCATCAAATCATCTCTAGATTTTATACATAATTATTTACATATTTATCTTTTTTAATTAATGTTTATTTAAAAATAATAAAAATATCATTATACTGAGAATCTTTTTAATTAATGTTTATTTAAAAATAATAAAAATATCATTATACTGAGAATGGAAAAGAATATTGTTTTCTTTCCACAAATAATATAATATAAAATAATATTAAAGTTTTTTTTTAAAAGGATACGGGTAATTAGTTGTTTACACCATAAATTGTATGATGAATAAGCCAGGTAAAACCTAGCGTATATCGCATGTGGGGATACAATTAATGATTATTGTAATGTGAGCGTGGATGACGTAGATTTTTACAATAGTAAAAGAGAAGTTTTGATGAGCTTGGAGATTATGATAAGAAATTAATACGAGATTGGTTTAAAGAGATCAACTTCCTTGCTAAAAACTGTCGAAGAAAAAGGAACAATCGGAATATAAATGGAAGTATTCATCAACGGCATGCTCCTACTATATGAACAGGAAACCTCCCCCAAGAAAAGGAACTCAAGCTCCGCTGAGAGCAGAGGCGCCGGAGGTGAGAGACAGTGGCGGAAACTCAAGCCACAATCTCTAAAATTGGGGAGCCGACGAGCAGTAGCAGACTCACGGTAGAGAAACCTAAGAGCCCGGCCCAAATCTAAGAGGAAACAGCAGGGATTGAGGGTCGAAGTAGAGGGTAGAGAAGCCGAAGAGCCTGATAGAGAAAACAGCAAGGAGAAACTGAGTTGAAGGTCAGCGGACTTGAGCAAGAACTCAGATTTATAGCCAAGAAAATTCCTTCATAAGTTCTAGAAACCTGAGAAGAGCTTTCCGGTTTTTAACTCAAGACTACATATATCTAGAAACAACCTTATTTCAGTGAAGTGCGCCATTTACTTCAATTAGGCCTAAGAACAAACCACGTTAATCTTGTTAAATCACTTGTCTACTTTAATTAGTTCCAAAAACTGTGGTCTAATGCGCCGTATTGTGCGTTGTGAAATTCATAGTCACCACAATATTAAATTTGCCCTAGCCACTCTGCTACACCATGAAAACACCTTTCAACCAATCATTAGCTGGTGAACGCACTCCTTGTTGGTACAAATTTTATTAACATTAGATAATGAAATTGACCTAATAAGACGCACCCAAGATCAAAGCTAGAATGATGCGAACAGAGCCAGCAAATCTGGGACAAATGAAAGGACCAACAACGTAGGAAGGTATTATTGTGACCATATCTGATGTATGTTCTTCTGCAAATTCAAGAACAGCTCTTTCAGCTATGTCTTGGACATGACATAAGATTTCCCCTGTCAGTCCTTTTTCTGATAGTATCTACGTCACTCCAAAATGTTACATCCATTATGTCCGAAATCTTGTCATTGTACATAACAGTTGCTATACTTGGAAGTATACACAACAAGCCTGAATGTTTCAAGCATGATTTGAAGATGCCTATCATTCCATTCATGGCTCCTTGGGGTTCGGGTTCTGTAAAATCAGTAGGTCTAGCAACGTGAGAAACGCCAATGTAACCAGCAATCGCTTCAGCAAAACTATCTGGATCGTTCAGATCCGCATGAAAGATTTGAAACTAAAGTCTCTCTTGCGTTCTGATCATTTATTAGAAACAAACACATATATATATTGTGATCGCATGTAAAGGAGATACAATATCAAAACTTGAACATGTCAAAAATTTTGGCTTTCTGGCAGACCGCGGTCAAGTAGCTTTGTTGGAATCTTACCTGGATCAGATCTAATGGTGGTTCTTACATAATAACTCATTACATTGTTGTATTGAGTAATCCTAGAGGCTCTTAGGATTGGTGTATTCTTTTCTGTCCCACAGTTTCATCATGGATCGAGCAAGTATCACAACTTCTTCCACCCATCCTGTATATTTCCGTTGGGTTCTGTGTGTTGGTTTGGTTGTTTGATTCTGTTCTATTTTTGCCGTAGCCAAGAAAATTCAAAAGAGAAGTAAAAATAATGACTTTCCTAGAACTTCATATGCATTAAAACCTGAAGAATTCTTAACCGTAAAAGGCATGTAACCCAGGCAGTATTTCCACCAGCAGCTGAGTATTCATCATTGAAAAATTTGAAGAACGATTGTAAAATTTATATTGTTTCCTTTGAATCACTGCTTCCATGTATTGATTTAATAATGCTTTGTTCTTTGGTAATCCATGTTCAAATCATTGGCTTTCAGTTAATTGTTTGTTTCCAATCCATGATTTAAATCAAATTTATTTTAGCTCTAAAGATTTTTAAAAATATGTATAATAAAAGTATTTGGTAGATCAAATCAATTTAATTTCAGAATTCGTGGCATTATCTGTTGATTGTATTTCAAAAAGTACACCACAATAAATGTTTTGGTTCAATTGTTATTAACTCATATTTAATTTTGACAAGGACTTAAATCGCCTTGATTTATAGTTAATATCAAGCATTTTTTAAAAATTATTTAATTTAAAGATGGCCTTTTTATTTCTTTTGACGGGGCGGGGGTGCTTCGATGCATGGAAAGTTGCTCGTTTCAGTGAGAAGCAAACGATTGTCACATACATGTATCTGAATTCTAAACGGTTTGTCGTTCCTATTCTCACGTATAGTTAATAGTTCAAGATATTATCCTCTCTATTCAGAAATAACAATATGCCGTTTACTTTGTTTATTATCGGATGACATGTCATCCAATATCTTTTACCCGCCCAAATTTTCACCCATTACTTTTGAGACAATCTAAATTTGAATATGAAATATCATTTTTCTTCACCAAAGAGAAGTTGAGTGAAACGTTTTTAATCTCGTTTTGGTAAATTTTAGTATTAAAACCAAATATTAGCAATCAAATATTTACAATTAACAGGTAATTCCGAATATTAATAGACACATAAATGATATATAATCGAAAATTTTACATTTTATTACAATTTACCGGAATCCCCTGGATTCATTTCCCCATTAATTCAATTTGCATCTTTCAAACAAAGCATTTCTTGACAAAATTATTTCACTTCCAGTGAAAATTTGTCTACATATTAAAAAAAATAATAAATTATTTCGATGTTTTTTGGTATTGATCACATTTCTACTCAAGCTTTGCATAAAAAATTATTCATTTTAAAATTTTAACAAAAATTAGAATATTCAAAGACGTAAAACTGATTAAGTGATAAAAGAAATATGAAAATTTAAATGGGCATTAATTTAAAAAATAAATAAATAAAAACAGAAAAGACCGCAAATCCTGAACAAACTAAATCTGATTTGATCGTAGAATAGCCGAGAACAACGAAATCAAAGCAAGGAACCACCGAAGAACCAGAAAGAAAATAAAGAATGAATTCCAAATCATATATGAAGAACTACATCTTCTTGAATCCTTAACTTCTTTATTCCTATTTATTAAAGTATATCTTATTCGTCTGATAACCCAGCAACCTGGTCTACACTAGAGACAGCCTGTGTCTTTGCAGCATTCGACTGCTCCATCAAACATTTCATTGGTTCGATATTTGTATCTGAAAACTGTATCCAAGAGTTTTGTTGATGACAATCTAGGCATTCTATAACCTTCAATCTCTGCTAAAGAACTGCAAAAGAAAGTAAAACAATTAGCTTCATTTTTATAATTATGAAGATTATGGCTAATGGCAGCTAATCATTTGACTTACTCAGCTTGGTATCGGATTTCAGGGTATTTTACAGACAAAAATTCTGCCATTTCTTGAATTTTCAGATTGTCTGAAGAACAAATATATGTCCCTTTGGCTCAGGATACACTAGCAAGAAGATATGAGCTCGAGCCAAATCATCCACGTGCACCATTTGCATGCGAACAAGAAGACCAAATTCCTTCTGATTTCCTGAGTAGCATGAAATCAAATTACAAATTAGGCAACATAAATTTGTGTAATTAGTTATAACTTTATTAATCCCCACGTGTTAAGAGCATTGACACCAAAGCTAACGCTGAGCGAACTGAGCCAGCAAAATTAGGACAAATGAAAGGACCAACAACATGAGAAGGCAATAATGTAACCAGATCTAATCCATGTTCTTCTGCAAATTCAAGAGCAGCTCTTTCAGCTAATGTCTTAGAAACGACATAAGCAATTACAGACGAAGCGAATTTTCTGATGTTATCCACGTCACTCCAAGACGTTTCATCCACGACGTCAGAATTAGTCACTGTGCATAGCAGTTGATAGTAGATACACTTCCAAGTGTAGACAACTCGCTTCACCGTTCCGGCTTTCAAGCATGATTTTAAGACGCTTATCATTCCATTTATTGATTTTCGGGATGCTGATTCCTCAGGCTCTGAAAAATCAAGAGGCGTGGCAACATGAAAAACACTTCAGATCCGCATGAAAGATTCGAAGCCTCTCAGATGCTCCAGGTAGATTGGTGCGGAAGCTAAGATCTCTCTTTGTGTTCTAGTCATTTGTCGAAAACAAACATAATCTGACCGAACGTAGAGGAGATAAAAT
Organism: Trichilia minutiflora; assembly: GCA_035590515.1. Classification (NCBI taxonomy): domain Eukaryota; kingdom Viridiplantae; phylum Streptophyta; class Magnoliopsida; order Sapindales; family Meliaceae; genus Trichilia; species Trichilia minutiflora. The sequence continues at coordinate 23,049,187 of JAVXUL010000001.1, forward strand.
TGAACATAAACATTAAAAATTGAGTAAGTCTTAAATTTAAATTGTGGCAAAACAGTTCAAGGAGTTTCGAAATCATACGCTTGACTTTTACTATCTCTACTCCTTCCATGTGAGTGTGAAATGTATTACACGACAACCTTTACGTACGCTTGACTTATACGAACTCGATCAAATTGGCAATTGGTACGGTCTTCCATGAAGAATTGCGTCGAACAGATTGTACACAAATACTGAAAATGTTTCCTTTATGACGGATAGCGATAAAGGTCAACACATTACGGCCAGCCACTCTATTTTCAAGCCCTGTCAGCTCACCAATCGGGGAATTATTATAAGCTTCAAGAACAGTTATAAAATCAGGTGTGTGTAGGTAATCCAACCAATTTTTCCACGATCCTGACTAAATAGCATCATCAGCCGGACAGCTTTTTATTTATCAATTCAGACTTATTATTTTTAACAATCACTTAATACAAACTAACCACCAAAATTGAATTCATTTAAATTACCTTTAGTTGACCCAGCCTTTGCTCCGGGTTTCTTTAAGTGACGTTATTGATTTGATTTGAAAATTTTTGGATGATACTTTATACTTTTGTATGATCTGATATGATTTTTTTAAGTTTCAACATACATTGAATAAAAATTTTTGCGCGTAAATTCAATATTATAAAATTATTATTAAATATATTTTTTTTAATATTTTAATCATTCTTTTTTAATAAAAGATATAAACAGGTCAGAAGAGATTGGCTTGATCTGTAAAAATAAGGTCTTATCTTTACGGGTTAATCGTATTGAACTGATTCAGATACATACAGTAATCATGCTAGATTGGATAGGATCTGAAAAAAAAAAGGGTTGATACAACCCCTATTTGGACCGTGTTGTATTAGACATACAAGTTATAATGTATCAAACTCATGAGCCAAAACTTATTTTAACAATAATTTTTTATTATTTTAATAATATTATCAGGCCTAACTAACACTGTTCACGAACCTTATTTGACACTATTTAAATATCGGATTAGGATTGAGACAATCCATCACAGACCCGTATCAAGTTTGAGTCCTTCATGGGTCCTTGCCAAACCAAGTACGTGAGTTTAATTTTTCAACCTAATATAGTTTATTAAATGAACTGTAACAGGTTTTACTATTTATAAACTGGGTCAGTTTAAGACTGTTTATATGTTGGACCTGTGTCAGACCGGACCTTACCAATAACATTTAACTTTAAAAACAGATTTAAGAGAAATGAAAACACCAGCAATAATAAAAGGGAATAATGTAACCTGATCTAATCCATGTTTATCTAAAAATTTAGTAGTAGTTTTTTAAGTTAATGTCTTAAAAACTGACCATCAAAACTGATTTCATTTAAATTACCTGTAGTTAACTCAGTTTGTACTCCAGTTGGCCTTAAACAAAGTTACTGATATGAGAATTCTTGAATGACACTTCATACTTTTTATATATTGTCATGTCTAGTATTTCTAAACTTTGACGGGCATGAAACAACAATTCTTACTTATAAATTCAACATTATAAAATTATGATTAAACATACATTTTTTTTTTTGGAGAAAGATTAAACATACACTTATTAATATTTTAACCATTCTTTTCAATAACATTTAACTTAAGAAAAGATTTAGGTGAAATGGAAGCACCACCAACAATATAAAACAATAATGTAACCTGATCTAAGTATCTAACCCATGTTCTTCTGAAAATTCAATGGCAGTTCCTTCAGTTAATAATGCCTTAGAAACTGACCACTAAAACTAACTTCATCTAAATTATCTTTAGCTGTCTCAGCTTCTGCCCTAATTAGCTTTAATTAAGGTTACTGATTTGAGAATTCTTGAATGACATTTCATACTTTTTTATGTATCATCACATCTAGTATTTCCAAACTTTAATATGCATTAAACAAAAATTCTTACATGTAAATTCAATATTGTAAAATTATGATTAATCATACAATTTTTTTAACATTTTAATCATTCTTTTCAATAATAATATTTAATTTAAGAAAAGATTTAGGAGAAATGAAAGCACCAGCAACAATAAAAGGCAATAATGTAGCCTATTCTTCTGAAAAGTCGAGGATAGCTCTTTTAGTTAATGCCTTAGAAATGACTTCATTTAAAATACTTTTAGTTGACTTAGCTTCTGCTTCAGTTGGCATTAAGTAAAGTTACTGATTCGAGAATTCTTGAACAATACTTTTTACCTTTTATGTATTGTCACGTCTGGTATTTCTAAACTTTAATGTGCATTAAACAACAATTCTTATGTGTAAATTCAACATTATAAAATTATGATTAATCATACACTTTTTCATATTTGAATCATTTTTTTCAATAACATTTAACATAAAAAAAAAAAAAGATTTAAGAGAAATGGAATCACCAACAATGATAGAAGGCAATAATGTAATTTGATCTAATCCATGGTCTTTTAAAAATTTAAGGGCAGCCCTTTCGGTTAATGTCTTAGAAATTGGCGTAAGAAATTGTACGGGAAATCAGTTCTCTGATGTTATCGACGTCACTCCAAAATGCTTCATCCAATGTGTAAGAATTTTTATCACTGTACACACAGTATAGTCAACTGACCCTGTAATCCCCGGGCCATTTTAAATCGTTCATTCTTTACTGTTGCTAAAGTGACATATATAATTTAAAGAGAGAAGAAGACGAGAGTTGCATAAGAGAACAGGAAGCAGTCTTAGGATAATTATTATATTTTCCAATGGATTTCACCACCATGTTTTATATGGTAAAAGAAATAACAATAATACTAAGAATTGGGAAAGAAAACAGTCATTAAATACCAAATCTTATTTGCTAAGGGTTTAATTAAAACAATTCTGACTTTATTCAATAGCTTCCTGCATAAACCTTCCTGCATGAGCCACGTTACTCTTCACAAATCTGAATTGCATATATCATAAAGATGGAATCCTGTCTATTCTATTCGAAATGGAATTGTATTTGTCCAAGCCATATTCATGTGCAACCCCTATTCGCGCCTATTCTCTGGCCGTGGGTGTGGTTCTTCTACTAGTGATTTTCTTGTAAGGGACATTGGCTGACTTCATTCCTACCCTGCGATTGGATCCGGAGGAGGAGTGGTTTAATAAGATGTTAAAGAATAGTTCAAATTCTGGGAATCCAATTAAGACAAATGTGCATAAAATACAACACGAAGGACATTGAATCCAGATCATGTCTGAAGAGCTACATCTTTTGAATTCAACTCCTTTATTCGTTAATTATTAAACAAAATATACAAGCGTAATCTTATTCATCTGATAACCCAAGCTCCAGCTGCCATGTACTAGAGATAGCCTCTGTCTTTGCAGCATTGGATTGCTTCATCGAACATCTCATTGATCCCATAATTGTATGAGAAACCAAAATTCAAGAGTTTCATTGAAGACAATCCAGGCAGTGTTAAGCCTTTAACCACCAAAGAACTGCAAATCAAAGCCGACAAATGAGCTTAATTTCCATAATTGGTCAATGTCATGAAATTATAAATAATGTTATTAAGGATAGGAATTAATTCACTACGTACTTCACATCCGGTATTCGATATCTGGGGTATTTTGCAGTGAGAAATTCAGCCATCTCTTTAATTGTTAATGTACCTGAAGAACAAATATATCTCCCTGTTACGTCAGGATTTTCAAGCAAGAAGATATGAGCTCTGGCCACATCATCAACGTGCACCATTGATGCGTTGAGAAGGAAATGATATTCTTCTTTATTACCTAAGAAAATATTAATCAAAGACATATACAATCAATTACGTAAACGAAACGAAACATGTTGTATAACTAAATTTTTCTAAGAGCACGTACCCAAGAGCAAAGCCAGCATGTTGCGAACTGATCCAGGAAATTTAGGACAAATAAAGGGACCAACAACAAAAGAAGGAATCAATGTCACCAAATCTAATCCATTTTTTGTAGCAAATTCAAGAGCAGCCTTTTCAGTTAATGTCTTAGAAATGCAATAACACCTTGCATTGTAATCAAATTTTCTGAAAAAGTCTTCATCACTCCAAAATGTCTCATCCATTACATCACAACTTTCTCTGTTGAAAACAACAGCAGATGCACTTGATGTGTAGACAACTCGTCTCACTGTTGTTGATTTCAAACATGATTTTAAGATTCCTATTGTTCCGTTGATTGATCTTTGGATTACAATTCGCTCAGGTTCTCTGTTCTCAAAATCAACAGGTGTAGCAACATGAAAAACGCCAATACAACCAGAAATGGCTTCATCAAAACTATCTGGGTAGTTCAGATCTGCTTTAAATATTCGAAGCCTCCCACATGCTCCGGGTAGATCGGTCAGGAACCGAAGGTCTCGCCTTTCCTCTGCTCATCGGTCAAAAACTTAAGTATTTGCTTTTCTTACACTAAATCGTGTAAAAATAGCGTCCTTGGCTCTTATGGACATTCGCATTTTTTAAATTCAGATTAAGTGTAAATCAGCTCTACTTCTAGTAGAGGAAGTAGAGCTAATTAAAACAAGGCTCGATAACTCAAATCACTGAAATCAGCACAAATGTAAGGCAAAAACAACGCTTACAAACTCAGATCAGTACCGATTTAGCTCAAAACAGCACTATATAACTCAAGTCAGAGCTAATTTGCACCAAATCCAATTTTTAAACCTAATTTCTATTAAAAATAAGATTATAAAACTGATTTGCTTCACATCGAGATTTTTAAAAATGCAATATTCTGCACCCACCAATTTCTAGTAAAAACAAACATCTCATTTGTGGGATGCACATAATAGGATTGAAGACAGATTGTTTACAAGGCATAAAAAATATATATTGCTACAAATCAGCAAATGTTCTAAACGAAAATATTATCATGAGCTTGGTGATCTATCATTTATAGAATTTTAAAATCAAGATTCTAATTAGAGAGTGAAACCTGTTCAAAGGTCTTCGTTAAAAACATACCTGGGTCGACTCTAACGGTGGTTCGGACGGTGTAACCACGATCAAGCAGCCTCTTGATCAGCCAGGAAGCTATGAAACCTGTTCCTCCTGTTACACAAACAGTTCCCAAATTTTCCGTCATCTCTCCTTCTCCCTACCTAACAGAATGCAAAGGATCTCATAGGATGTATAAATTGCTTTCTTATTCTCTTTTTATGGTGAACTTTTACATCACATTATTCTATTCCTATATATGCACATAGTGTCACTAGTTAGTGCGACCATTGACAGCTTATGTGTAAATTAAGTAATTAGCCTTATTAATTTACTGTATGCTGTACCAACAATGATTCAATTGGTAGAAAACCTTTAGCTTGACGCAATACAAAAGTTTAAGGTTCAAACTCTGATCCAAGAGAATTACAGAAGTTTGATTTACATCATTTATATATATATATATATATATATATATATATATATATTAAAAAGAAAAACTATAATAAGCCTTTCTCTTTACAAGATTGAATAGCTCCATGAAACATTCCGTTGACCCGTACTTAAACTTGAACCCACAATCTAAGAGCTTTTTGATGCGATTCCACTTTTATGAGCCTTAATTTCCTTTAAACGTCTGCCAATGAAAGGGATTAGAAATTTTCAATGTCTAGTTTGTCATTAAATAATTAACCATGAAAGTCAAAATTACTAGGAGTCTAGAAACTCACTCTGCTGTCAGTAGTTGAAATTCTGTGTAGTTTTTAGAGATATACTCAAACATTTCTTCAATTGTCAATTCGCACAATGAATAAATGTATCTCCCCCTTGAATTATGATTTTCAAGAAGAAAGATTCCTGCAGATTCCGCGTCATCAACATGCACTATAGTATGTCAGTAAAATAGATATTTATATTGATTCCGTTTCCCTGCTAGAACAATACAAGTGAAAAATCTAGCAGAAAAACAAAAACAGAAACAGAAACGTTGTGGTTTATGAAATATTAGCATACCCAAAATCATAGTAAGGGTAATGTACACAGACGATGGCACATTCGGGCAAATGAAAGGTACGACGACCAAGAAAGAACCAAAGACACAAGTTCAATTCCATGTTCTTCTGCGTACTCCAGTGCCGTCTTTCTGTAATAAACTTCGATATCTGTTGAAGAATGATTCAAAATACTTGGTCTATAAAAGAAAGATGGTAAAAGAAAGTGTGGTTGTTCTTCTAAACTATATTTGGTCCCGTAATTCTTAAAATCTTCAATTAATATATTTTTTTCTGTGATTAATTTTTTTTTCTTGTGTAATTTGAATAATTAACTGGTGGATTGATTTGTCTTGGTATATTTTTTAATTGTTCTTGTTTTCTATTCTAATCAAGAAGTCGACTGGAATTTCTTAGTTGTCTATAAAAGCAATTGTTGATTTTTTCCTACAATATCATATACTGCGTGCTTAGATTCTTCGTGATTCTACATGTTCGAAGATCGCTCCACATAATTTCATCCAATTCATCGTTTTGATTCTTTGTATTATTATTATTGTAAGCTACTGTAACCACACTAGAGGTGTAAACAACTCGTTTCACCGTCTTTGATGCCAAGCTGAAGCTGCCTTTTAAAATGCCTAATAGTCCTTGCACGCTCCGTTTTGTTAAGACTTCTTCCTGCTCTTCGCCGTGTTCCATGGGTGAGCTAAATGAAACACTCCCCTACAACCTTCAGTGGCTGTGATGAAACTCTCGGGTTAATTGAGATCTGCGTTGTAAATTTTTAGCTTTTTTGATGCTCCAGGGAGGTTTGTGATATAGCCGATGTCCTTCCTTCGCCTTGAAAATATTCAAAATTGTAACAATTTTAACAATAATCGCGGTAAAATATGACAACATAAGTCAACGGATGACATGTCGGTTTTATTATCATCATATGAAGGACATGTCATTTTATTCTGATTAAGAGAAGATTGACAAATCCTACAAAACAAAAGAATAGAAAAAAATGATGTACTCATAGCATGAGTTGAAAATGGAGATAGACGATTATACATGCAGAGTGAGAGTGTGAATACATTTTAACCGTGGATCACTCAGATAGTTGACCTAAAAGAAATCTAAAAAAGTATAAACATGTGAATAATAGAAGATTCCTTGGTGTGCTTCGACTCCAGTTTATACTTTTTTTCAGTGAAAGCCAAATATTCAACTACTCAAACTCATTCTTAATTAAGTTACTATGCATATAATTATAGGAATTGGGTGAAGCCAGACGTGTATGCGAACATTTAAAAAAAAATGTTAAAAATGTTGGGGTTTGGTCTTATAATGTGGATGGAGTATTTTGATTTCAAAGACAGCTAGATTGTAGCTATCATGTTTGTGTTCCATCTAAATCAAGACAAGGTAGCAAAGCTCGAGCAGCTGTCTTTAAACTTTGAAGGCAAAGCTTAAGCAAATTAAATGGGTTATTTTTCTTTTTTGACTGTATATCTATCTGTCTGTCCGTCTATCTATCTATCTATCCATCTATTTATATGCTATACAGCAGTGCAACCAAGATGGCCAAACTAGCTGCCAAATGATCTGCATGTTGTGTCGAGTCCGCGCTTCAGCAATAGTTTTGTATCAATTTGCTGTATAAAGAATTAAATTTTAACATGTACAGTGCACAGCAGAAAATATATGAGAAAGTGAGAGAGATGGGGTGAGGAATAGATGGAAATCAGGTTTCGGCCAAAGACCAAAGAAGTAATCAGGGCCACGAAATCCAGTTTAGTCAAAACATAGGATCATTGGTTAAAAAAATGTTATGCATTTTAATTTTTTGACCATAATTATTATTTTTATAATTAATTAATTTTGAAATAAAACATATAAATTTTATTTTAATTTTTAAATTTTATTACATTATCTAAAGTTCGATGATGCTTTACGTGTGGCATTTGGGTAAATTTATTTTGTGTTGTTTATTCATCAATCATCATTCAGTGACTCAAACATCTTTTTGAGGATGTATATTGGGTTAAGGGGATGCATATATTGACTTACTTAAGACTTAAGAGAGTCTAGAAAATTTAAAAGTGTAATTAAATAATAAATATTGGTGGGTTTGGTGCCTTTGGCCGGTCAATTCAAGCATAAAGCCAAATTGGCTATCGAAAAAGAAAACCCATAAAATTAAATTAAATTGCCTTCAATTAAAGTTAAAGGATTAACAAAATTATTTTAATTTATTATTAGAAAACTCTAAATTCTGACAATCGGCCAGCAGTTTAATTACGGAAGACTTATCTACATTTGAGTACTTAAAACTATAATTTTTTTAAAATATTAAAAAAATTAAGGATTCAAGCTTGACTCATGTTATTAGGAATAGGACAAATTTAAATCGATTCAATTTAAATTATTTACTTAGATTGATTTGAAAAAAATTAGATTGATCTCTCAATTGATATTTAATAAATTATTATTATTAATTTAGATTATGAATTGAATTAATTTTAAACAGTAAATCGTTAAATTAAACTGTTTAAATAAATATTAAATATATATAATATTATTATATGATAATATTGATATTATATAATAAAATAATATATTAATTACTTTATTAATATTTTATGATTAAATAATAAATTTATTACTTTAAAATTAAATTAGAAAGTAAAATAAGATTTAAAATATTATTTTTTGACTCAATTTAAATTAATAAATTATTTTAATTTAAGTTTAAAGTTCAAACCGTGAACTTAAACCGATTCAAATCACATAATGCTGTTTGGATTGATTGTAATTTGTGTTATATTGTTTAATTGACTTGAATTACAAAAAATTCAAACCGCAATATTTGTATCGATTTGAAATTTTACCTCAAATTGATCCAAACCGCAAACGCCTACCCTTATATGCTATATATATTTTGGAAAAAAATAATACAAATGGGTAGAAATTTAATTTTATGAAATCCAATCTTGTAGAGTTTCACTCGAAAAGGATTTAAAATTTGTTAAATATATGTGTTTTTATTTGAATAATTCAAAATATTTAAATTTTATTTCGATCGATGAATTTTGTCTAATTAATTTCTAGAGAGATATTAATTGATCATATTATTATTCAGACATCCCATTTAAATTACTAATGATTGAATAAAATCGAATCCAAAACGTATATTTAAAATATACATCCCAAATTTAATCCATCACAATTAAACTATATCTATGAATGATATATTAATTATTATTTATAAAATTTTTAATTTGTTAGTTGATATATAAATATAAAATTAGGTTATTTAAACTTAAATTTTTTATTTAAAATAATAATATAAAATTTTATTTATTAAATTTATATAATTTAAATATAAACAAAGACATCGATCCCTAATTCGATTAAACATTTAATCTCGGATTCGATTAACCGTCTAGTCGATAATTGGTTAAAATATAAAAAATTATTGAATTTATTGTATTAAAGTTAATTTTTTAACTTTTAATTATTTTAAGTTAAAAAAATAAAATATCCAAATTAATAATTTTTTAATAAATTATAATTTATATAAATATTTTAAATGAATATAAAATTATTTTGTACTTTTAAGTTTTAATTATTTTTTAAAATAAATCGAGTTAAAAATCTTTTAAATCTTGTCTTAGAAACCTCGTACGGCCACTAGTTGAATGTCAGGTTGTCATCCTTGTATTTGATTGCAGGAATGACAAATACAAGGATGACAAACCATATCCAAAAGTCCAAATCCAATCTGCATCAATTTTAGCTAAAAAAAATATATATATATCTCTTCCCTCTGCTCTTTTGTTCCAACTCCACAGCTACACAGCCAAGCCAACAAGCCTACCTCCAACGCATTAACAAATAAATAATGTGATAGACTACCGTGCAGATCAAAATTTTCACTTTATCAGCTCTTTTAGTTTAACCTCTAATTCTTTCTCCACTTTATTTAATTTATACATTATAATTTTTAACTTTTTTTCATTATTTATTTAACTTGCGCATATTTATAATAAATTAAAATAATAAAAAAGAGTTGCTAATTATAAAATAAAAATATATGTACGATACAAAAAACGTAGCTTAATATGATCCAAAAATAATATATTACATAATCATACAACAAACATTTTCTAAATTTTCTAGTTATAAAATATATTATTGATAATTAATATTAAATTTTTTTAGATCAAAAAATTTAATCTCATTTACTTAATTTATAGCGTTTAATTAAATACGTTATTTTATATAATATTTATCTGTCTAAAAATTATTCAGAAATATAAAATATAAAACCTAAATCTCCTACCTTTAACATTTAAAAAAAGTGCATTAACTAATGTTTGAATATAAGATCGATGCCAAACAATTATCAGTATGTCTTATCACCGTATCATATCCTCAGGACAGGATGATAACTAATATTAAGCGATAAATTAATATTTTATATCATTTTTATAATAAATTAAATTATAATAAAATTTATATAGAGTGATACTCTTTAATTTAACAAATATATTTGAAATCCAAAATTTTAAATATAAATTTTTGATACCTTAAATTGTTAAAGAAGATCCATGATGGATATAAATGAATGTCAATAACTATTAAGATATTTATATTATATTATTTATCTTTTTACAATAATACTATATATCTTAAGTTTACATTTCATATTTTTATAATAATATTTTATATTTTTATTTTAATTGCATAATATTTATCAATTGAGTTATTGTGATAAATAATTTTAAATGTTATAGAATATATAATTTATTCAATATCATTTTAAATTAAAAATTTAGAATAAAAAATTTAAAATGTGTAATATTATTGTTTTTTTAATTGAACTTCCTTACCTCAATTAATTACTTAATAATTACCAACCCCCGTCATTTACTCTTATTTTATTTGCCTCAAATTAAAAAAAGAAAAAGGAAAAAAAAATTCTCTTTTTCTTTCAGACAACGAGCTTTTTCTGACGGTATGAATTCAACACCCCACCCGGAATCCCAAATCTCATAAACCCACGAT
>JAVXUL010000001.1:23060308-23080314 GCA_035590515.1 Trichilia minutiflora
TTGGAATTAATCCAATCCATAACCCAAACCGCTAATAGCGGTTTGTAAAATTTCAATCCAGAGATCAATCCAACATATATTCAAACCGATCCAAACCAATCCAATTAAGCGGTTTGGATCGGTTTGATGCGGATCGGGTTAAATTTGTCCACCCTTATCTAAAGCTGTTAGGCTATCTTACTGTTGGCATGAACAGCTTCTCGGGACGACATTGTATAAGGGAGTCTATACACTTGGTGGGCCTGGACAAGGAATAGTTTCTCGGGACGACATTGTATAAGGGAGTCTATACACTTGGTGGGCCTGGAAAAGGACCCGGAGATGGACCGAATCACTAGACTGGGCTTCGATAAAATCCCCTAATAATTTAATTACTCGATATTTAAATAATAATATAGCTAATGAATATCTTTTAAAAAATTAATTAAATAAAAATTTAAACACTCTGAATTATTAAAAAAATATATTTTTTTATTGCATTAATTTATAGGAAGAAAAAAAAGAAGCAAGAAGACAATTAGATGAAGTCAATAATAAGCTGGGCATAAACTTAAAACAAATATAAACCTACAATTAATTATAATATCTCACAAAGAATTTTATGAGATATATATGAATATCTTGAAAACATAATTAGTCCGTCTTTTGATTTAATTAGGGTACCAACGGTTTGGCAAATTAGAGAAAAAAATAGAGTACGCGGATATGAAAGGATAAACGAAGTACTTTTGGTACATGCAATCTTATTTATTCTTTCATAACGTCTTAAGACATGAAGTTCCTTCTTCTTCTCAGTAGAAATAGCCCTAGAGATAGCCTCTCTGTTTGCAGCATTGGATGGCTCCATCGAAAATTTCATGGATACCATACTGAAACCTGAAACCAGTATCCAGTATCCAGCAATTTCTTTGAAGAAACTCTAGGTACTCTGAGACCTTCAATGTTTGCTAAAGAGCTGCAAGAGAAAGTAAAACAAGTTAGCTTCATTTTTATAATTATGATGATAAAAGAATGAAAATTATGAAGAATCTTTCACTTACGCCACAGATGGTATTGGATATTCACGGTATTTTGCAGAAAGAAATTCAGCCATTTCTTCAATTGTTATTGTGTCTGATGAACAAATATGTCTCCCTTTTGCTTCAGGATACTCAAGCAAGAAAATATGAGCTCTGACCAAATCATCCACGTGGTGCACGTGGATACAATTAATGATTATTGTACAGGTGCTTCGATGCCCTAGATTTCTACAACAGTAAAAAGTGAATGTTGTAATAAGCTTGGAGATTAAGATAAGAAATTCAAGCAACAATCTCTAAAGTTGAGGAACCGAGCAGACTGAAGGAGGAGAAACCTACGGTCTCAGCCCAAATATAAGAACCTGAGAGAGAAAACAGTTGGGATAAACCAGACCCCCATTGAGGGTCGAAATTGAGGGTAGAGAAGCCTAAGAGCCTGATAGAGCAAACAACATGAAGAAACTGAGTTGAAGGTGAGCGGACTTGAGCGATGACTCAGCCAAGAAATTCAGTCATAAGCTCTAGAAACCCGAGCAGAGCTCTCCAGTTTTTAACTCGAGACTATTATATCTCTAGAAACAACCTTATTTTAGTGAAGTACCGTTTGCTTGAAGTAAGCGTAAGACCAAACCACGCTAATCATGTAAATCACTAGTCTATTTTATTTGGCTCCAGAGCCTGTCCCCAGTATAATATTAAATTTGCCCCAGTTATTTTGGTGGGATACTATTTTTTTTTAATATTTAAAAAATTTTAATATATCAAAAAAAGATAGATATTAATCAAATTAATTTATTATTATATTAAAAAAAATAATTCAAATAAAATTCAGAATATGACTTTTTGATATTTTAACATAATTAAATCATAGATTTTATTTAAATTATCTCTTTAAACACGGTAACAAATCAGTTTAAATAGTATTTATCTTCCATTTAATAGATTAAAATTTTTCGTATATACCAAAAAAAAAATAATAATAACATTAAACTAATAACATGCATTCAAGATCAAAGTAAGCGTGCAGCGAGCAGAGACAGCAAATTTGGGACAAATGAAAGGACCAACATCGTAAGCAGGTATTATTGTGACCAAATCTATTTCATTTTTTTTCTGCAAATTCAAGAGCAACTCTTTCAGTTAATGTCTTAGACATAACATAAGATTTTCCCCAGACCGTCAGTTTTCTGATGGTATCTTCATCACTCCAAAATGTTTCATCCATTAAGTCCGAATCCTTATCATTGCACACAACAGTTGCTATACTTGAAGTATACACAACTCGCCTTACGGTTTCAGATTTCAAGCATGATTTTAAGATGCTTATCATTCCATTCATTGCTCTTTGGGTAGCCAGGTCCTCGGGTTCGACAAAATCAGTAGGTGTAGCAACGTGAAATACACCAATGCATCCAGCAATTGCTTCATCAAAACTTTCTGGGTCGTTGAGATCCGCACGAAAGATTTCAAGCCTCTCAGATGCACCAGGTAGATTGTTGAGAAAGCTCATGTCTCTCTTGCGTTCTGATCATTTAAAAAAAACAAATATATGTATATATAATCTGATGGCATGCAAAGAAGCTAAAATTAAATGTAAATAATATTAAAACTTGAACGTGTCTTAAAAATTTTTGGCAGACAAGGTTCAAAGAGCTTTGATAGAATCGTACCTGGCTCGGGTCTAATGGTGGTTCGTACAGAATAACCATTTTCAAGGAGCCTCATGATCAGCCATGATAATATGAAACCAGTACCTACTACTACCTCCTGTTAACACAAACTTCACCTTTCTCTTCTTCCATCGGACCTGATCTTCTTAGTTCATTAATATCGTGTTTGTTTTATTTTGCTATCGTTATTTCTCCTGTGATGGTCAGTGACTCAGTGGTCACATCCTCGTACCCTTTTGGATTTCTAGACCTTCGTAGTATGATATAGTTGCCTTTTACTTACCTTTAAAGATAAAATTATAAAAAATATTTAATAACATTAATTTTTATTTTAATTAACTTTCAAATATTTTACCTTTTATTTCGCAACAACAATATAATAAAAGTAATTATGTAACTATCACTTTAATTCTAAACAGTATCATTGCATCAGATAAACACTAAACATATGCTTTAATTTATACATATTACACCATTTTTTTTTACCATTTTAGCTTTTTGATGTGCTTTTTAAGAATAGCCATTCACCCAAAACTTTTAGAAGTGATAGAAATTTAAAAACAAAAGAATCTATGAGAACCCAAAAATAAGTCTAATTCAATTCACTTCCACTTAAAAATTTGTCTTTATGTATAAAAAAATAATTTTTTTGAATGTGTTTTGGTATTGATCACATTTCTACTCATGCATTGCATCAAAAATTAATCATTTTTAAATTTTATGCGTACATCATTGGTGATAAATTTAACAAAAATAAGAACATTCAAAGATGGGAAACTGATTAAGTCATAACAGAAATATGAAATTTTTCTTTAAATAAAAAAGAAATATGAAAATTTGTTTATACTTTTTTATATTCCAAAAGCTCTAATTTCCCAACTTGAAATTCTTGGCCAAGTAGGCTGTAGTTGAAGGATATACACCAATGGAAATTCTTAAACTAGTTATAATTTTGTATGCTTTGTTTCTTTCATAGTTCAGCTCTTTCCTTCGGAAAAACAAAATAGAATTCTACAATTTCAACATTTTTTTCTTTTAATTTTTAGTATAACTATGTTTTTTTTTTTTTAATTCTTTTAGCTGCAACCCTTTTTTTAAACAATTATTTTTCATTTATTTTCCTATAACTAATTTTAAAAAAATTAAATGCGCATTTTAAGAAAAAAATAAATAGAAATAAAAAAGACATCAAAACCAGAACAAACTAAATCTGATTTGATCATAGGATAGCTGAAAACAATGAAATCAAAGCAAGGAACAGCCAAAGAACCAGAAAGAAAACAAGAAGTTTTACATTGTTAAGCACTAATAAGCTTATAGCCACGAAAGAATAAGATCAGAGCCCTCTTTCTTTGGATACACAACAATAGAAACTCATCATGTAGTCGGTAGTTCAAATTCTGGAATCTAATTACGAGAAATATGCAAATATTTCATCAACACTAAGTACATCATGTATGAAGAACTACATCATCTTGAATCTTAACTTTTTTACTCCTAATTATTGAAGCATATCGTATTTGTTTGATAACCCAGCTACCTGGTATACACTACAGATAGCCTCTGTCTTTGCAGCATTGGATTGCTCCATCGAACATTTCATTGATTCCATATTTGTACCTGAAACCTGTATCCAAGAGCTTTGTTGATGACAATACAGGCATTCTATAACCTTCAATCTTAGCTAAAGAACTGCAGAAGAAAATAAAACAATTAGCTTCATTTTTATAATTATGAAGCTTATGGTCGATGGCAGTAAATTATTTGACTTACTCAGCAGTTGGTATCGGATATTCAGGGTATTTTCCAGAAAGAAATTCAGCCATTTCTTTAATAGTTAATTGGTCTGAAGAGCAAATATATCTCCCTTTTGCTTCAGGATACTCTAGCAAGAAGATATGAGCTTGGGCCAAATCATCCACGTGCACCATTTGCGTGAGGACAAGAAAACCATATTCCTCACGATTTCCTGAGTAGCATGAAATCAAATTATAAATTAGGCAACAAAAAAGTGTAATTAGTTATAACATTGATTAATCCCCACAGATTAAGAGCACATACCCAAAACCAAAGCTAATGCTGAGCGAATTGAGCCAACGAATTTAGGACAAATGAAAGGACCAACAACAAGAGAAGGCAATAATGTAACCAGATCTAATCCATGTTCTTCTGCAAATTCAAGAGCAGCTCTTTCAGTTAATGTTTTAGAAACGACATAAGCACTTCCATACGAAGAATATTTTCTGATATTATCTACATCACTCCAAAACGTTTCATCCACGATGTCAGAAATCTTTTCACTATACATAGCTGTGGATCCACTTGAAGTATAGACAATTCGTTTCACCGTTTCAGATTTCAAGCATGATTTTAAAATGCCTATCATCCCATTCCTTGCTTTTTGGGTCGCTGATTCCTCAGGCTCTGCAAAATCAAGAGGTGTGGCAACATGAAAAACACCCGTGCAACCAGCAATTGCTGCATCAAAACTTTCTGGGTCGTTGAGATCCGCATGAAAGATTTGAAGTCTCTCAGGTGCTCCTGGTAGATTGGTGAGGAAGCTAAGGTCTCTCTTGTGCTCTAGTCCTTTGTCAAAAACAAACATAATCTGACCGAATGTAGAGGAGATAAATTGAACATAAACATTAAAAATTGAATAAGTTTTAAATTTAAAATTGTGGCATATCAGGTTCAAGGAGCTCCGATAATTGGAATCATACCTGGGTCAGATCTAACGGTGGTTTGGACGGAATAACCATTTTGAAGGAGCCTCATGATCAACCATGATGCTATGAACCCTGTGCCACCAGTTACACAAACTTTACTTTTATCTTTTTTCATCTCCACTACTTCCATGATAGTGTGACACGACAATTCTTATGTATGCTTTTTGTTGAATTATGCAAACTCTGTCAAACTGGAAACTAGTACTGTCTTCAACGAATAATTTCGTCGAACAGATTGTACACAATTACTGAAATTGTTCTCTTATGACTAATAGAGATAAGGACTCAACACAATACGGCCAACCACTATATTTTCAAGCCCTATCAGTCCACCAATTGGTGAATTATTATAAGCTTCAAGAATAGTTATAAAACCAGGTGTGTGAAGGTAATCCATCCGATTTTTTCACTGTCCCGACTAAATAGTACCATCAGCTATCTATTTAGCTATTCGCAGTTGCAATATTACCCTGCGATTGCTTATATCAGATAAGTTTTCTGCCAACTATTTTTCTGTTTTTTGTTTTTACATGAAAAATGGTAACCTATTAAATTAAAAATTAGAAATCAGTTATTTAAAAGAATAATTCAAATAAAATTCATAAAACAATCTCTTTAACATTTTAACCTAATAATATATCCAAAATTCAAATCTAAAACTTATTAAGAGTTCGTATCTTTGTCATCGTAAACCCCGAGATTTTATTTTTCGAATACCTCCTAATAGAAACCGACCACCGCATTTGACTAAGGCCAGTAAACGGTCGCTAACTTAGCATACGGGCGTAAGACTTTCTCGAAATTGATTTCGTTTAAACTACTTCTAGCTCAGCTTCTACTCCAACTGAACTTAAGCAATGTTACTAATTTAAGAATTCTTGAATTATTTCATGAAATTTTCTTTAACATGTAGTAAACAACAATTCTTACGTGTAAATTCAAATTATAATTTTATAATTTACACGTAAATTATATCTGATAATTTTATAATTTTATATCAGATAATTTTACACGTAAATTAAAAATAGATGAACCATTTTATTTTTCATAAATTATTAAATTATATTTAAATTTTTTATTACATCTAAAATGAGGTGTCAGGCTTTAGTAATAAACTCGAGTTCTGAAACTACAAGTAATAAAATTATGAATTTTTTAACATGTATTAAACAGCAATTCTTACGTGTAAATTCAAAATGTATTAAATTATATTTAGTAATATAAACCACAAGTCAGTGAAACAATAAATTACGTGTAAATTCTTGAGAGACAAACAGGTTGCAGTTGACCTATCGTATTGGATTGTCACGAGGTTCACCAATTCGCCAAGGTCTTTTAGACTGTTTTCCTCTGTTCGTTTGTAAATAAGAAAATATTATTTTTTTCTTTCTAATTTGTGGTTAATCTTTAATTCTCTAATTTCAATTTCAATAATAAGAAATTTTATTTTTCTTTTACACATTTTCATTCATGTCAAATTTTGGTTGCCGAAGAAGCAAGAAAGAGAACGTTGAATTTGAACCTTGACGTTTATGGTGGTACTAGGGTTGAAGAGACTCTAAGTCAAAGATTGGCTAGTTGACCGTTTCGTTTGATTTAAAGATTTTTTTCGGAGACTGTTAGCTCTTTCTATTTTGTTTTTTAGAAAGGAGAATAATAAGTGATGTGAAACTTAAACTTGGGTACTCAATTGTTCCTTTCCTCCTAATGTGAGACTCTATTAGTAATTAGACCAAGGATTTGGATTTGGATTTGGATTTTGGTATGAAAATGAAATGTTGTTGGTAATTTTGTAGTTTGATGCATTTCCATTCTTTGTTGTTGATGGAACTCCTTCTGCCGCTGAAATCTCATGCAAGGATAGCTCCTTTTTCATTCTAGCATTGCTTCTTCAAGTTTTCCTGTACCTGAAGATGGCATCTCCAGGGAGAGGAGCCGGACATTTTCAAAATGCGTTTAAGAGTGTGTGGTTGGTTGATTCTTTGCCATGATAGTTGCTATCAACTTCTTGTTGTTCAATTTATTATTTTGTTGTTATTATGTTTTATTTTGTACATCTCTTTGTTAACTTCCCTTCTGGCTGCTGAAAAAAATGAAGTTAGTTTGTGAATTAGAATTGTAGTATATATGCTAAATTTCCTAAGAAAAAAGAATTGTACATCTCTTTGTGAATTGAAAAGAAATTATACACATTTTTTCCTAATAATGATTGGACTCTTTTCTTTCATCTAAACCCATAAAAAATACATAACTGAAGATTCAACATTCTTGATTTTCCTACATTTTCTTGCTAACTAAATGGAGCATAAAAGTTCCTTTTAAGCTTTGGTTTAACTGTTGTTCACTTGTCATATTGAAGAGGAACATGGCATGTAAGAATGGAAAAGTTTATTTTCAATCATGTATTTTTGTCATCAGAGTAAGGTCAGAATAGTTAAAATGAAGAAAGTTTAACAAAACTAGATGAAAATTTATTTGTTCAACTTTTCCCTAAACTTGCTTTCTGGCCCAGCTTAACTTTAATTAGGAATTTGCTGATTGTTAAGTAATCGTGACTTAATGTCACTTCATTTATCGTTCCATTTGACGGACCTTGTCTATTTACTCTAGGTTGTTACATGACGTATGGAAGAAATCCATATGATTTATTTATTTCTGATAGTTACTTCTTTGAAAAATTAACTGATTGGTTTACATTTTGGGTGCAAATTAAATATCCGTGCTTAGGAACTGCTTGAACTATTTCAGATGCCTGTTTAAAAGCAAATGGAGAGGCTGAACCACTGAGCGCCTAGTTAAATAGTGAAAGGTAAGTCGTTCCGTGCATCAGTGCTGACAGCGATGCGTTTCTCTTTGGGGTTAAATGTGTGCTAAATAAAGTGCATCAGGTCCAATTCAAGAGTAAGTCCTCGCCAGATTTATTTGCCAACATGAGCAATTAATTTTGTATATAGTTTTTTGGAGACATTTTTTTGACAAAACAAATGTTGGAGTAGAACTTTATTGATCTGAATTATTACTTGTGGCCATGAAAGAAAAAAAAAATTAAACTAACATTTCCAAGGTATCAAAGCTAATTCAAATAGCTTATCATTTTCCATACGTTTCTGAGAAACCAAACACGAATTTGAAATTATTAACTTGCATTTACTGAGAAGCCGTTCGGGTCTTCTTCTGTCGAACTTCCATTGCTTACCCTTACTGAACCGGTGGTAACTGGTAAGGGTTTTAACCCCTAAGTATATAGGAGTTGTTGGAGCGTATGATTAACACTCTCTTCCACTGTCCATGTTACTCACCTTCCCCTACTTTCTTCATCGTCTCCATACAGTCTTAAAACGTTGTAGTTAAAACGTTCGAGCTCCGAGTCAAGTACTGAACATGGACTACAGTATTCTTTATGGAAACTCTTGGTGATGTATGATTATTGTTTGGGTATTTTTATCGAAACCCAATCCAAAGGTCCAGGTCTATCATATGGACATAACTTTTTTCATAAATCCCTAAATACGACGACATTCCGAGACCTCTTCCTACAATAGTAAGAGTGATAGGATCGTATCGGTTGAACCATCCGAGACCTTTAATTTAAAGAATCTATCTCGGATTACTTACTGCAAATATATGTTCGAAGAAAGTCTTCACCACCACCTATCTGAGACCCGTCTTGGGGTATTTGATCAAGTATCTACTGTGTATAATATCACTAATAACCTGTCGTATCTCCGAAAAAAAAATCAAGACTCGGAGCCTTGAGGATACATGTGACGTGGAACAGTATTTACGAAACTAATGTATGATATCATCAAAGGCCTGACACATCTTCAATAGGAACATCAGGACTCGGAACCTCGGAATATACGTGGCATGGTACAGTACCACGACAGTCATACCCTGTGATTCTCACGATAAGTTTTCAGGACACGTTATTTACTATAACGACACGTGTCAACAGGTATAAAATTCCATGATTTCAACATAATTGAATCCGAGAATAAAGCCAGATACGCACTATTTTTTTTAGGAAGAATATTCATTCACTCACATACCTGACAGATTAAAACAGTCTTATATACTCAGACACACATGAGAGAACGGGATCTAAAATTTTTCTTTGATTTTCTCACTGCTCTCTTCACTCTCACACACAAACAAAATTTTTTATTGACTTAAGCATCGAAAAATTTTCGCTGAAAAACTAATTTTATTCCTGAGATTTTATTATTTTATAATATACAAAACCAAAAATCAAATAAAAAGACAAACTGATACTAAAAATAAAAAATAGATACAACATCCTAAGTCAACAATTACATTATCATCAGTCAAAATCAGAACACGTCACACAAATTTTTCGATAATTTTTTTAAATTATTATATACAAATGAAACAAATTATCACTTTAATATTATTTCTAAAATTTAAGCTAATTAAGAAACTTATTCGTTGATTGGCCAGAATTATAAGAGATCCTCAAATTTTTTAAAAAATAAATTGAGTTAATTTCATGTCCTTAAATCATTATAATAGGGGAGTTTTATCACTTAGATAATACGTTCTAAAAAATTATGACTTATCTTAAGCTCCTTCAAAAAAAATTATTAAAAAAAAACATATATTTAGTCTCAAAAATTTTAATTGTTGTTGCTCATAATATATTTTAATTAAATTTTTTTATAGTGATATAAGATATTAAAAGAATAAAATTAATCTCATTCTAAAATATCTTGATGAAATTTAAGTTAAAAAATAAATAAATAATTATTTTTTTAGGATGTGTGAGTATTACATACATAAATTTTAGGGGAGATAAGTAGGAGAGATAAATGATGATTTTTAAAAAGATATTAAATGAAAATTTAAATTTTAGGAATAATAATTGATAGATTTTTAAGAATAAATAAGTCATTTTTCTAAAATTTTATTGAAGGTGCAAACCTTAAGGGAGGTTAATGATAAATCCCTTTATCATAAGGTCGGAAAATAACACGGCATGGCTTGGCCCGAATCCGGAATCCTCGTAGTTTTAGAACTCGAGTTTATTACTGAAGCCTGACACCTCATTTTTTATGTAATAATATATTTAAATATAATTTAATAATTTATAAAAAAAATAATCCATCTAACATAGCTTTCATAGCTTCGAAACATATTAAATTTGTACTAATTTATAAATATTAGACAATTATTTTTAAAATATGAATTATGTTAATTACACAATATTCAGATTAAAAATTCAGAAGTAAGCCCAAGTTTAGTTTGGGACCGAATTTTAAAGAGCCGGCCTGCTCCCTCATATTTTGCCATTCCTCACTGTTGGTAAGTATAACCTTGTGGGCTATGTTCCCGTGAAAAAGAAATAAAAAATCACAATATATTCCTACTATCGGATTTGTAAATTGTAATCGTTAGAAAATTATTACATGGATGATTTTGCAATGAATAGAGAAATTTTAATTAATTTACTCTAATTAATTATTATAAAAGATTTAAGTTATTAACTTCATTTAATTTCTTATTTCTATCGTTAATAGACTTTCTTTTTAATACATAGGTATAGATATAAATATAAATACAATTTTTCTCTAACGAGGAAATTTTTATTTAATAAAGTAAGAGTTTGTTAATAATAGTCATTAAATTTTTTATTTTTTTATATAGAGAGGAGCCCTTATTCTATCGAATCTTATACGGATGCTAAGCAATGGTTTCGTGAAGAGTGATAATTCAGATAAAACCTATTGTTGAACCAGATTCTTATAAAGAATATACTCCTAGAGATTCAAATATAAGACAAGCGTTAAACAGTCGTTACTTGCATATTGAAATCACCGGTTACACCCATTGGATGTCATTAAATTAATTCAATCATTATTATTTCATTGTATTTTGTGAATTTTGTTTAATGATATCAAAACATCCTCATTTTAAATATATATATATATATATATATATATACAAATACGTATATATTGTATACTATGATTCAGTTGATTAAAAAAAAAAACCTTTAGTTTGAAGCCATATAATATACAAAAAGTTTAAAGTTCAAATTTTGACTAAGATACATTACAGAAGTTTGATCATTTACATAATTTATTGATTTATATGATATTAAAAAGAAACCTATATTAAGCCTTTCTCTTTACAAGATTGAATAGCTCCATGTAACATTTCGTTGATCCCGTACTTAAACGTGAACCCACAGTCTAAGAGCTTCTTTGATGAGATTCTAGGTCTTTGGTGAGCCTTAATTTCTTTCAAACGTCCGCTAATGAGAGGGATCATAAATTTTCAGTACCTACGTAGCTAGTATGTCATTTAATAATTAAATATGAAAACAAGAATTACTAAGAGTCTAGAAACTCACTCTGCTGTCGGTAGTCCAAATTCTGTGCAGTTTTTAGAGAAATACTCAAACATTTCTTCAATTGTCAATTCGTCTGATGAGCAAATGTATCTCCCCTTTGAATTAGGATTTTCAAGAAGAAAGATTCCTGCAGATGCCACGTCATCAATATGAACCATAGTATATGAATAAAGTAGATATTTATGTTGATCCCGTTTCCCTGCATAGAACAATAAAAGCAAGTGAAAAATCTTGCAGAAAGACAAAACCAGGAACAGAAACGTTGTGGTTTACGAAATATTAACATACCCAAAATCATAGTGAGAGCGATGTGTACAGACGACGGCACATGAGGGCAAATGAAAGGTCCGACCACCAAAGGAAGAACCAAAGACACAAGTTCAATTCCATGTTCTTCTGCGTACTCCAGTGCTGTCTTTTCTGTAATAATCTTCGAGATCATATACTGCGTGCTTAAATTCTTCGTGCTTCTGCATGTTTCGAGATCGCTCCACATAGTTTCATCCAATTCATCGTTTTGATTCTTTGTATCATTATTATTGTAAGCTATTGTAACCAAACTAGAGGTGTAAACAACTCGTTTCACCGTTTTTGAATTCAAGCTTGCCTTTAAAATGCCTAACAGTCCTTGAACGCAGCGTTTTGTCACGACTTCTTCCTGCTCTTCGCCGTGTTCCATGGGGTGAGCTAAATGAAACACTCCCCTGCAACCTTCAATGGCTGCGTTGAAACTCTCGGGTTGATTGAGATCTGCGTTATAAGTTTTCAGCTTCTTTGATGCTCCGGGGAGGTTTGTGATATAGCTGATGTCCTTCCTTCTTCCTGAAAATATTCAAAACTAGAACAATTTTCATAAGCCGTATAATACCACAAAATAAGTCAACGGACGACACAGCGGTGGTAACGCTGGCCTAAGTGGGCACGGGTTGACTTACTTTAGCCTGACATATCCGATGCGTCGTTTTTATTATTATCATTCTATTCTGATTAAGATAAGATTGACAAATCCTATAACCCATAATGGGAAGAAAAAAAAGATGTATTCATGGCATAAGTGGAAAATGGAGATAGACGATTATACATGCAAGGTGAAGGTGCTAACGTATCACTCAGATAGTTGACCTAGAAGAATTCTATTCATCAACTCTATATTTTCTTTACAGGGAAACAGAAAGAAAAGAGAAAAGAAAATCAATCCATGCGGCCATGCCTGAACTGTCTGAAGATCTAACGGTGGCATGCACTGAGTAACCATGCTGAAGAAGCTTCATTATCAGCCACGAAGCGACGTATCCGGTTCCGCCAGTTACACAAACTGTACCTTTATCTTCTTCTCCTTCCATTGCTCTCCTCTATCTCCCTCTGTTTGCTTGCTTTCGTTGTTATTATGCTTTATATGTTATAAATTTGTCTTCCTTAAATAAGCAACAATTTGCATTAGTTAAGACTCATGTAAAATTATTTAACTATATCATTACAGCCACTGTCTTAATTAATTAATTAATTAATTAATTATATTATATTAAAATTTAATCATTAATTTCTTTGATATAAAATATAGGATGTGCGCTGTTACGCATCTTCTATCATCCACTGGTTTCACATCTCTATTTCTCTCAAATAAGGAACAATTTGATCTAGCCGAAAGATAAGGGGTTGTTAATCTTTCCTAATTAAATTTGTCGTTAATTAATGTATGGCTCACAAACCAAGTGTAATTGACGTGTTAAAAAGATTTGTTACTTTCAGCAAATAATAATATTAATAATTAGAATAACTATAGGATATAAACTCTTGATACAAATTTATGTGTAGCACGTAACCTCGTAGTATTAGTTTTCACTGATTTTACCTTTTTTTTTATTATTAATTATATTACTTTTGTATTTTTATTAGTTAATATTATTATATCACATTAATTTATATATTTGATTTTGTATAAAAAAAATTGTATTCTAACATTATTATATTATAATTATGAAGAGATTGATTGTGAAAAAAAGTTATAATATATGCAATAATTAATACTGCTTTACGTGACATACCTTTCTTGAATTATATATAAGCTGTTCTTTTCACGTCCAATTTATTAATAATGAGATAGTTAGACGGAACAGCATAGGCTAGTTAATTTTTCCGGCGATTGCTTCAACTCCAGTTTAGACTTTTTCGAGTGAAAGCCAAATACCTAATTATCAAAACTAATCCTCAATTAAGTTATTGAGCATATATATATAATTTAGGAATTGGGTGGAGCTAGGCTTTTATTTTGATAAATCTTGTGTGCCAGCTACGTACGTTTACTCGAACTTTTTAAAAGAAATGTTAAAAATGTTTGGCTTTAGTCTTATAAAGTGGATGTAATATTTTTATTTCAAAGACAGCTCGATTGTAGCTACCATGTTTGTTTTCCGTCTAAAGCAAGACAAGGTATCAAAGCTAGCCTAGCCTAAGCCTAGAGCAGTTGTCTATGAACTTTGAAGGCAAAGCTTATGGAAATTAAAAACCGGGGGAGGAGGGGGGCGGGGGTTTCTTTTGTTGACTTTATATCCATACATGCTGTACAACAACGCAACCAAATGGTTGACAAACCCCAAACTGGATGGCAAATGATCTGCATATTTTGTCGAAGTCCGAGTGCTTTAGCAATAATTTTGTATCACGTTGCTGAAGAAAGAATAAAAATGTCAAATGGAACAACAGAAGAATACGGATTAAAATTTAGTTTCTTTGTTCTTTGATGTTTTGTTTAATAACTACTTATGGCTTATATAGCTACTTATGGTTAAGTTAATAAATATAGAGGGAGTAAATGACTTTTTAAAAATCTTACATAAAAAAATAAATGACTATTTTAAAACCTCCAGAAAATATATAGTCATTGAACAAAGTTTTAAGCTTAGGGGGATACTAGTCGTTTTTTAGGGAAAAAAAATGTTATGTATTTTAAATTTTATCATAATTATTATTTTTAATATTAATTAATTAATTTTAAAATAAATATATATATGTCAGCAAAATAGGCAAACAAAGACAATATAGTACGCTGTCGTATTTAAAATCTTTTCGTATATATATATATATTTTTAATTTTATTACATTATCTATAGTTATTAATAGTCACCACGCTTTTTGTGTGGCATTTGGGTGATTTTATTTTGTGTATTGTTTATTCCATCCATTCCAATGA
Source organism: Trichilia minutiflora (assembly GCA_035590515.1). NCBI lineage: Eukaryota > Viridiplantae > Streptophyta > Magnoliopsida > Sapindales > Meliaceae > Trichilia > Trichilia minutiflora. The sequence goes on from JAVXUL010000001.1 coordinate 23,075,284, forward strand.
CTCGAACATCTTTTGGAGGATGTAAAATGGGTTAAGGGGATGAACATATTGCCTTATTTAGGAATAAAAGTGTTATTAAATAATAAATTTTGGTGGGTTTACTCTGCTGGTTAATATAAGCACAAAGTTAAATTAAATTGGCTTTAAGCAGAGATAAATGATTAACAAAAATATTTCAATTTATTATCAGAAAACTCAAAATTCTGATCATCCTCCAGTTGTTTAATTATAGAAGATTTATTTAAATTTGTGGGCATTATTTGTTAGACTATAAAAATTTCATAAAATAATATAAAAAAAAATTAGGGTTCACCTTTCAATCTACTATATATATTTTTTAGAAAAAATAAATCTTATATGTAAGTATAACCAAGAATTTGCTTTTATGGATTCCAATTTAGTAGAGTTTCACTAGAAATTCAATTAAATAAATATCAGCAATTTTTTTAAAGGATATAAAATTTGTTAAATATATGTGTTAGTTTTAATATTTTTAAAAAATTATTCATCAAATTTATAAAATAAAAATATAATTTAATAAAAATAAAAATATTTAAATTAATAATTTTTCACTTGGCTTTGATTGCAGAAATGTCCAATCTGAATTAATTTTAGCTTAAAAAAAATTCTCCATTTGTTTCTCATCCGTTTCCGCTTCACAGCTACAGATTCAGATTCAGATTCAACGCGTAAACATATGAATAATGGGCAATTTTTTTTTTTTTAATATTTTTTTTCATTTTATCAACTCTTTTGATTTAATCTATAATTCTTTTTTTCACTTTATTTTATTAATATATTATAATTTTTAGTTCTTTTTATTTTTTTTATTTTTAACTTATGCATATTATTTATAAATTAAAAATCATAAGAAAAAGTTGCTAATTATAAAATAAAAATTGGATTGGATTAAAAAATGTATGGACGGTACAAGGAAATACCGTCATGCCCATAAACAACAACACATTGCATAATCACATACGCATACAGCTTCTAGATTTGCTAGTCATAAAATTACATTATCAAGTATCAACACCTAATATTAATTTCTTTCGAGAATAATACTAAATATCTTAAATTTATATTTTATAATAATATTTATCAGGTGAGTTAGTGTGATGAATAATTTTGATTGTGTATTTGATATTATTTTAAATTAAAATTTTAGAATAAAAAATTTTAAAACGCGTAATATTATTATTTTTTAATTGATCAACGGGCATAAAATAAAATTACTAATCCTTCAGGCAATGAGCTCGCTCTGACGACATGGATTCAACACCGCACCTGGAATCCCATATCTCATAAACCCAAGATTCTCAAATTCACTTCACAAAGCACAAAAGAAAAAAAGAGTGAAATGAAAACATCTCAGAAAACAGAAACACAGAAAACACTTCCATAACGAAAAGGAATTAAAAATCTTTATTTGTGTTTTCTTGTCTTTTGAGTCTAGAATTCTACATGCCCCGACTATATTTTAAACCCTAAATTGTTCGCAAATTTCCTGCTTGAAGAAATCGAAGGAAGCGGGTTAATTTTTTTATAAATTAAAATTTGTTTTTAGGGTTCCTTAGTATGCATAGATCTGGAGCTGCGATGGCTTGGAATGTGTTCAAGTTTTGTACGGCCCTGAGGGGTCTGGGTTCGATCATGATCTTGTTGGTTCTCGGGGTCGTGGGTGTAACCTATTACGCTGTCGTTTTAACCAATTACGGCCCCGCTTGGTATGATGGCGGACTTGATTCTGTCACTGCTGTTACTGTATTGATCTTGTTTCATTGTTTGGTAAGTTTTGAGAATCATCAATTTTTAACGGTGCTATTCGGTTTTATTTTATTTTTGAATTGAAGGGTTTTGGATTTGATTTAAGAATCTTTAGACAAGTTTGGAAGTAATTGGAGATCTTGTTTGCTAATTTTCGTAATCCGGGTTCTAGACATTACTAAAATTGTTGATCCGAAATTCTATGATTTGTTTCAAAAATCAGAGTTCCTTTTGGTGTAGAAATTTCAATATGTTATATCTTGGAGTGTCTTTTGCACTACTTTTTCAGAAAATTAGGCTCCTCTGGGACTAATCAGAAAAATATTAACAGAATTACAGAAATGAAAATATAGCTAGTCTTACATCTTAGTTCAAGAAAGTATAAGAAACAACACCTGATCAACCATGCGGACGGCATGGTGCTGAAAATGGAAAGTTTGTTCATCGCTATGCAGTTGGTGATGTTGCTTTGGAGTTACTTTTCTGTTGTTTTGACCGATCCGGGTAGTGTGCCACCTAATTGGAGACCAGCTATAGATGAGGAGATAGGAGAGGCTGATCCATTGAATGAACCAGAATTCAGTGGTGTGCAATGTGACTCATCAAATCAAAGACTCAGATACTGTCGGAAGTGCAACCAGCAGAAGCCACCTCGTTGCCATCATTGTTCTGTTTGTGAGTGGCTATACACATTTTCTCCAAAGTTTTCTTCTGTTACTTTCTTATATAACAGTTGGATGAGTTGCATTAATTTCTTTGTTTCAGGTGGACGATGCATACTAAAGATGGACCATCATTGTGTTTGGGTTGTTAATTGTGTTGGGGCATTGAATTACAAGTATTTTCTTCTTTTCTTGGTATGTTTGCTTTACTTGGTAAACCTCTAAATGTTCTTTAGCGTCATTGTTTTGTACTTTTGGAAACTAGTTGCTTTCTATTCTGTCTTTTTTTGTTTATGTTTTCAATTTTCTCTCCTTGTCATGGTGGACTGTTCTTATATCTTCTCTTTGAGTGGGGTTTCAATGAATGACAACTGTTTTCTCATATTGTCTTCTTACTTTAGACTAAGCAGCATAATATTCATACTGATAGCAAAAGAGGTAAATGTAAATAGAGGTGTTGCCTTCTAAGAACGGATAGGTTTTTGGCTGCTTTGCAGTTATCTTACTGTGTGATTTTTACATCCATTTGGTCTGCTCCAAAGTAGGCTGGGTTTTGATATCCCACATTAAAAGTTCTATTTGGAAGATTACCACCATAGTTCCTTTTGCCATATGTCTCATGATCTAGAAATGCACTCCTTTAAGATAATGTCTTTCATGAGATAAACTTTAATGTTACTCTGAATGTAAAATGGAGAATGTCTCTTGAAATGTTGTTTGAGAGGTTGTAGTCATGGAGAAATTTATAGTTGGATACAGGTTCCGGGGGCAAAGAGTTATTAAACTTATAAATTTAATCCTAGTTTTCACTAGTTATGGCTGTGTTAATTATGGTAACTTAATTGTTGCTTAGGTTTGTTATACTGGATGAGCTGATACTCTTGTCAACTATTGATTATAATCTTTAATTCTTAATGCAGTTCTACACATTTCTAGAGACAAGTCTTGTCACATTGTCACTCTTGCCGCAATTTATATCATTCTTTAGTGAAGGAGAAATTCCTGGAACACCAGGAACCCTTGCAACCACTTTTCTTGCCTTTGGTATGGCCACTTTAAACAATGTTTCTGACTTATTTAAGTGATTAGACCATTACTTTATGGAATGATTGGTGTTGCCCTGTTGCAGTTTTGAATCTGGCATTTGCGTTAAGTGTGTTGGGATTTCTGATCATGCACATATCATTAGTGTCTGCTAATACCACAACTATTGAGGTATTACCATTTTCTTCCATTAACTTATCTCAAGAGAGTTAGTGCTGGTGTTTGAGGATGCAGCAGACAGATACCTACTTATTTAGTCATGAATATATTAATGTCTTATTATCAGGCATATGAGAAGAAGACCACCCCAAAATGGCGTTATGACCTCGGTCGAAAGAAGAATTTTGAACAGGTTATTGCATTTTACGCTGTCACTCTGTTCTTTTTTTTTTTTTTACTTTTGCTTGATGAATTTGAACGCAATGCCAGACTAGGTCAAACAAACAATTTCAAATATCTAGCAAGAATCAAAGCACTCTATTGTTCATATGCTTGAGGAAAACCTGCTTAATGACCATCATCTAGACAAATTTTTCATGCAAATATCGAACATGTTAGTAGTCGGTAAATTGAGAGTAAGAGTGACACTGATACCCATAAAAGGATCATTACATAATCTGGGTTGCAGAGAGACTTTTTTTCCCCCAAGTGTGCAGAGAAAATTGGATTGGTTTATAATCAGAAGTATGTGGTTAGGAAGATTTTGCATTTGCCAGGAATGTTAATCTCTGAGATTTATAGTAGGAAACACTAAATCTACATCTTCAGATGACTGCTTGATGATCTTGCAAGATGGAAAAATCATCAAAAATTGTTCTTTATTTCACTTTTAAATTTCAAACTGCACTATTGAAAAATAGAATCTACATATTCACATAAACGAGTGTGTGAGTATGAAATAAACATTTTGCTAAATGTCTGCTGGCACGCAAATGGATAATTCTTTGATTGGGCTTGTTGAACAATGTGAGGTTATTTTTTCTCCTCAACTGAAATTTTAATTTTGCTTTTACTAATTAGGTGTTTGGGATGGACAAGTGTTATTGGTTCATTCCAGCTTATTCAGAAGAAGATATACGAAGGATGCCAGCCCTTCAGGGTCTTGAATATCCATCAAAGCCCGACTTTGATTCTCAAGAATTCTAAGAAATCCTAGCACAATGCCAAGAAACTGGAACCTTTCCCTGTAACTTTAGATATGGAGCCCCTCCGATGTTCCTTTACTTCCTAACTTCAACAGTTTGCAGCCATTTGAGATCCTAACCATTCATTCCTACGGGTTTTTCTTGTAGAAAGAAATAAACTCCAAAGATGAACCAAGAAAGTAGTTCAACCATTTGTATCAAGGAGCAGTTGCCTACCTGATAAGGATTCTATGGGCTGATGGTTATTTCGTTTTCGAATTATATAATTTTGGATGTGGGAACCATAAGATTAGAATGCAACCTTTTTTTTTTTTTTTTTGGAATCCCGGATGTTTTTGTAGTTTTGCTGTAAGTTTTTTTGGAAATGGAATTTATCAATATTTTATAAAATGCTTTTATGTCCATTTGCAATC
>JAVXUL010000001.1:23080414-23095033 GCA_035590515.1 Trichilia minutiflora
AACATCTCAAGAAACACAGAAAACACTTTCATAACAGAAAGGAATTAAAACTATGTGGTTGTGTTTTCTTGTTTTTTGACTCTACAATTCTACATGGTCTGACTCATTCAATGACCGCGACTAAATTTTAAACCCTAAATTGTTGTCAAATTTCCTGCTTGAAGAAATCAAAGAAAAATTTTTTATAAATTGAAATTTGTTTTTAGGGTTTCTTAGCATGCATAGATCTGGAGCTACGATGGCTTGGAATGTGTTCAAGTTTTGTACGGCCCTGCGGGGTCTGGGTTCGATCATGATCTTGTTGGTTCTCGGGGTCGTGGGCGTAACCTATTACGTCGTCGTTTTGACCAATTACGGTCCCGCTTTGTACGATGGCGGACTTGATTCTGTCATTGCTGTTACTGTATTGATCTTGTTTCATTCTTTGGTAAGTTTTCAAGAATCATTAATTTTTAATGGTGTAATTCCGTCTTTTTCTTTGTGGATTGAAGGGTTTTGGATTTGATTTAACAATCTTTAGACTAGTTTGGAGTAACTGGAAATCTTGTTCTGTAATTTTGGTAATCCAGGTCCTTAGTGATTACTAAAAACGTTGATGTAAAATTTAATGATTTATTTCAAAAATCAGAGTTCCTTTTGGTGTAGAAATTTCAATGTCGGATATCTTGGAGTGTCTTTTGTACTGTGTTTTTAGAAAATTAGCTCCTTTGAGATTAAAAAATATTAACAGAAATGAAAAATAGGCATTCTTTAACTTTTGACTAAAGAAAGTATCAGAAACAACAGTTAATCAAGCATGTGGACAGCATGATGCTGAAAATAGAAAGTTTGTTTATTTCTATGCAGCTGGTAATGCTGCTTTGGAGTTATTTTTCTGTTGTTTTGACCGATCCGGGTAGCGTGCCACCTAATTGGAGGCCAGCTATGGATGAGGAGAGAGGAGAGGCTGATCCGTTGAATGGGCCAGAATTTAGTGGTGTGCAATCTGACTCATCAAATCAAAGAATCCGATACTGTCGGAAGTGCAGCCAGCTGAAGCCACCTCGTTGCCATCATTGTTCTGTTTGTGAGTGGTTATACACATATTCTTGGAAGTTTTCTACTGTTACTTATAGCAGATGGATAAGTTGCATTAATTTCTTTGTTTCAGGTGGACGGTGCATACTAAAGATGGACCATCATTGTGTTTGGGTTGTTAATTGTGTTGGGGCATTGAATTACAAATATTTTCTTCTTTTCTTGGTATGTTTGCTTTACTCGTTAACCCTCTAAATGTTTTTTAGCATCAATGTTTTGTAATTTTGGAAACTAGTTGCTTTCTGTTATGTCTTCTTTTGTTTATGTTTCCAGCTCTCTCTCCTTATATTCAGTACTGTTGTCATCATGGACTGTTCTTATCTCTTCTCTTCGAGTGGAGATGGTTGCTTTGGTGTTTTGATGAACGACTATTGTTTTCTCAAATTTTCTTCTTGCTTTAGACTGTGCAGCATAATATTCATATTGATAGCAAAAGAGGTAAATGTAAATAGAGCCGTTGCCTTCTAAGAACGGATAGTTTTTTGGCTGGTTTTGCAGTTATCTTACTGTATGATTTCCGACAGTGTTTTTACCTCTATTCGGTCTACTCCACAGTAGACTGGGTTTTGGTATCCCACACCAGAAGTTCTCTTTGGAAGAGCACTGTTATAGTTGCTTTTGGCATTTCTCATGATCCACAAATGCATGCCTTTAAGATAACGTCTTTCATGAGATAAACTTAAAATTTACTCTCAATTTAATATCGAGAATGTCTCTTGAAACGTTGTTTGAGAAGGTGGTGTTGTGGGGAAATTTATAGTTGGATACAAGGTTCCATGAGTGAAGAGTTACTAAATTTGATCCTGATTTTATTATTTGTTTTCATTAGTTGTGGCTGTGTTAATTATGGTAACTTAATTGTTTCCTTAGGTTTCTGATGTTGGGTGAGTTGATAATCTTGTCAACTATTGATTACAATCTTTAATTCTGAATGCAGTTCTACACATTTCTAGAGACAAGTCTTGTCACATTGTCACTCTTGCCGCAATTTATATCATTCTTTAGCGAAGGAGAAATTCCCGGAACACCGGGAACCCTTGCCACCACTTTTCTTGCCTTTGGTATGTCCTCTTTAAACTGTGTTTCCAACTTATTTAATTGATTACACCAATACTTTACATAATGATTGGTGTTGTGCTGTTGCAGTTTTGAATCTGGCATTCGCATTGAGTGTGTTGGGATTTCTGATCATGCACATATCATTAGTGTCTGCTAATACCACAACTATTGAGGTATTACCATTTTCTTCCATTAATTTATCTCAAAGAGTTATGGCTGGTGCTTGAGGATGCAGCGGACAGATACATACTTATCAATCTATTAATGTCTTATTATCAGGCATACGAGAAGAAGACCACTCCAAAATGGCGTTACGACCTTGGCCGAAAAAAGAATTTTGAACAGGTTATCGCTGCATTTTGCATTGTCGCACTGTTCTTTTTTTACTTCACTTGATTAATTTGTATGCGATGCGGACTAGGGCAAACAAACAATTTCAAAAACGTAGCAAGAATCAAAGCACTCTGTTTTTCATATGATTGAGGGATATCTGCTTAGTAGACATGTCCGTAGTCAGTAAATTGAGAGTACCTATACAAGCATCATTATATATTCTGGGTTGTGGAGACACTTTTTTTCTTGTGGCAGTGGGCAGAGAAAATAGGATTGGTGTATAAGGAGAAGTATGTGGTTAGAAAGATTTTGCATTTACCAGTATGTTAATCTCTGAGCTCAATAGTATGAAACACTGAATCTAAATCTTCAGAACAATGACTGCATGCTGATCATCCAAGATGGAAAAATCATCAAAAACAGTTCTTTATTTCACTTTTAACATTTCAAACTACACCATTGAAATAATGGAATCTACCATCTTCATGCAAATGAGGGTGCGAGTGAAATAAATATTTTGCTAAATGACTGCTGGCATGCAAATGGATAATTCTGTGATTTGGCTTGTTGAACAATGTGAGGTTATTTTTTCTCCTCAACTGAAATTTTAATTTTGATTTTACCAATTAGGTGTTTGGTACAGACAAGCGTTATTGGTTCATTCCAGCTTATTCAGAGGAAGATGTACGAAGGATGCCAGCCCTTCAGGGTCTGGAATATCCATCAAAGCCTGACTTTGATTCTCAAGAGTTCTAAGAAATCCTAGCACAATTCCAAGAAACTGGAACCTTTCCCTGTAACGTCAGATATGGAGAACCTCAAATGTTCCTTTACTTCCTAACCTCAACAGTTTGCAGCCGTTTGGGATCCTAACCATTCATTCCCACGAGGTTCTTCTTGTAGAAAGAAATAAACACGAAAGAATTATGTAATTTTGGGAATGTGGGAACCGTAAGATTAGAAAGCAACACTCTAGCTTCACTTTTCTTCTTTTTCTTCTTGGTGGAATCCCTGATGTTTTTGTAGTTTTGCTGTAAGTTTTGTTGGAAATGGAATTGATCAATCTTGTATACAATGCTTGTATGTCCATTGGAAATCGAGTTGTTTCTACATATTGTCTGTTTATATCTGCAATGACAATGCTTATGAATTCAATTACATTAAGTAGTATTTCAGTTAAACAAATTTGGGTTTTAATTTTATGAATGTATGATTATGAATATTATTATAAAATTTTGGAAAATTGTCTTAAATGATTAGATTTTAGCTCTTAATCTCAAAAATAATTATCTTAAAAAGATTTGGATAAATTAAATTGAATATATATATTTTAAATAATAATATTCTTATAAAATGATTTTAGGCTCTAGAGAATTTATTGAGTCCCTTTTTCAAAATTTTATTCTCGAATTTATTTTTAAAGGTTTATTTTTGAAAATATTTTAAATTTTGAATAATGTAATTGAATTTAAATTATTATTATTAAAAATAAAATTAAAAATTATACAATAAATCTTAATATTTTAATTTATTAATAAATCAAAATTATAAATTATTTAAATCGATAAAATGAAACTTATGGAATATAAATAGAAATGAGTACTAGTGATTTATTTAAAAAAAAAGAATTTAATCAATTAATAATTAAAAATTTGAATAAATTATAAAAAAGCCAAAATAATTTTTAAAGTTATTGTCTTAAAAAAAAAGAAAGAAAGAAGAAAAATCGAATATAACTCTTGAAATAAGTAGTGATATTCAAAAATAATTGTAAACAATAATTCTTAAAAAATAAATAATATCTCTCAAAATACACTATAATTCTCAAAAAGTAATGAATAATAACTCCCGAAAATAATAATAAATAATACTTTTAAAATAGTTACAATCAATACTCTCAAAAATAATAATAAATAATACTCTCGACAACGGTAATAAATAATAACTTAAAATGACTAACAATAATTTTTTTATCTAATTTTAAATTTGATTAAATTTATTTTTATAAATATTTTTTAAGTTTTTTTTAATAAAAACAAACCATTCGTCAACTAAATTATTTAATCAATCAAAATTTGGTTTCAAAGTTCAGATCAAACTAAACTCTTTAAACTTATTTTTAAGAGATTATTTTCAAAAGCCACTTACTTTTTAATCAACAATCTTTAAAAATTGACTCTTACGTAAAAACGTTTGAAGGTATTATTATAAAATATATATATTTTGAACTTAATTTATTTAAATTTTTTAATATAATTATTTTTAAAATTAAAAGTTAAAAATGGATTATTTATGACAATTTTTCTAAAATTTTCAAAAGACTAATGACTAAAGAGCAAAAAGTGGGGGACACGATAATACCTTACGTAATGGCCAGAATTTTTTTATATCAAAAAGGAAATTTCTTTGCTCGTCTATGGTATGCAACGAAAATATTTTAAAAATAAAGGGGAATGACAAATTCTCTTCTAAAAAATAAAATAATGTCATACATCTTCTATAGAATGTGTAACAAAATTTAAACCACCTATTACACAGATTTTATAATAAAGACTCAGATTTTATCACACACCCTATAAAAGTGCGTGGTATTATTTTGTTTTTTAGGGAAATTTGCCATTCCCAAAAAAATAAAAGAGATATAACCGGAACATTCTAGCTTTTGGAAGAAATGTGTTTTCGACACGTGTCATATTCTCCTGCATTTTTCAATTCTTTAGATTTGTTGGAGTGGCTATTTAGATTTGATCCTCCGCTTCCAATAAGCGAAGCTGATTTTCTGGTTCATTCTCTCAACCTCGGGAATGTATGTCTTCTCGGAAATTCACAACATAATTCGTTTAATTCATCAGGTAATCCTTCCTCGCGCTTTCTTATCCATTTTCTGTCGTATTCTCTGCAGCCGAACGGGCCTGTTAGCACGCGAATCTTAAATTATTATCATTCATTAGTTCATAATTTTATATAGGTGCTAATATAATATATAGGGTATTTATTATATGATGATATATTCGTCCTTCATTGTGAATTATGCTTTTGGTAATCGGTTCAAACAGAGCATTGAAGTATAAAATCTTAAGTTTCTTGAGCATTTATTGTCTTTTTCAATAGTTTGTTCGTTATTTTTATGGCCATTCTTTTAATTAAAGTGTTTCTCCATAATTAACCATATTTTATGTTTTTTCTAAAACGCGATCACTGTACTGATAACTTGTTTGATTAATTGTGAAGCAAACAAATATAACAAGGGGATTGCTGTGCCTTTTTTTTTTTTTTCTGGAAACGACGTAAATAAGTTTTAATTTCTTATACTGAACGACCCAACAGGTGATAATGATGGGACATTCAAGTTGTAGTTAACGATAGTGAATTATTTTTTCTATCATTTATGCACTTGTTATATAAGATTATAATGATTTCCTTTACCTTTTCTTTAATATTTAAAGCTCATACAGTTGGATTTATTACTATTTTCACGTGACTCTCATTGTGCAGTTTATGTTTTAAAGAAGGAATAGCTTATGCGAAATGCAGAGGCAAAGAGGAAGTAGGAATGATTTATTTGATATGGGTGACCCATTTGGCATTTTTGGAGGTTTTGGTAGCTTAGGATCCCAGAGGAGTAAGATGCCTAGCATATTTGAAGGGAGGGATCCATTCGATGATTCATTTTTCAATCATACATTTGGTAGCACATCCAAACCCAGTATGTTTAATCAAATTGCTTCATCCCGCAATAAAGAACAGACAAGTAAATCGAAGGCAGTAGTAATAGAAGAACTAGATCCCAATCATGATGGGGAAAAAGAAGATAAACATCCTGAGGACAGAGAAATACATTCCACATCAGGCAAAGAACCTTCTGTGGAGCATCCAGATGATGATACTGATGGTAAATGAATTTTGACGTTTGAGAAGCTTGTATTCTGGCTGGTCTTAGTTGCCCCGTATAATATAAATGCTTATAACAACTGCTATGGTTGATTCAATAGATTGGAAGAATGAGGAGGCGGATAACAAAAATCAACAGAGCAAAGTGGAAGATCCACAGCTAAAGGCTCGTAGTTGTGGTTTCCAGTTTAGCAGAGTGACATATGGTGGTGTTGATGGAGCATATTATGCTTCTACAAGAACAAGGAGGACTGGCAATGCTGGTGTAAGCAACTTTTTAGGGATAGCTGATTTGTTACAGGAGTTTTACTTGTTCTAATATTGTGTTTTGTGAGTATTAGGTGTTGATTGAGGAGACCAAGGAAGCGGATAAAATAACTGGTCAGGCAACACATAGGGTTTCTAGAGGAATTCATGATAAGGTGAGTGCATTTAGAAAGTACTACTTTGCTTTTCTAGCGTTCACTGCACAGTTGTTTACAGGTTATTAGTTTGAGCTTTCAAATCACAGCTCTGACCTCATTGGAAAATTTTTAAGAGATTCATTTATGCATTGGACTGTTCTGATATCTGGTGTCTTTGAAAACCAATCCATTATAATTAGGCTAAAATTAAATTTGGCTTAGGTGTATGCTTTACTACTCATCGATGTGGTCTAACAAATCTATATGTTGCTACCACTTGCTGCCTAAGAATACTCAAACAGAGATCCAGGAGAGAAAACATTGTTTCTAGTATTTTTTTTTTTTTTTGGAAGTACTGGAAATTAGTGCTGAGTTTTTTTGTTTTCTTTTTGGGTTGCTGTTGCAGGGCCATTCATATACAAGGCAGCTAAATGCAGATGGCAAAGTGGATACCATGCGAACTCTACACAATTTGAACGAAGGTTTGTTCCAGCTGTCATTGTAATTATTTGGAGCCATTATGTGGAATGCATGTGTCAATAATATGACTTATATTAGAATTCTTTCTCAGATGAACTTGCTGCTTTCGAGGGAACATGGAAAGGTAATGCAGATAAGCATTTGCCTGGTTGGAATGATGGATTTGATATGTATCATAATGCAGGTAAGCATTTTGTCGTCATCCGCTTTATGCACCATCACCATTGATGTGAAAATGAATTCTAACTACATTATGGAGTCTTCCAGTCTGGTTAAAGACAATGGTTGCATCAAGTAGGCTTTTCTCTGGATCTCATTAGCTTGTACTTAAGAAATAATGAGCAATTATTGGACTAATCATCATATTGTGCCTGCTATGTATACTTTTTCCTGATGACTTACTCGTCTTCATATTTTAGTGTGTTACGTCTAAAAGGTTTCAAGTGTGTAATTAATCGTGATTCAACATATACTTTTAGTCCAAACTTTTGAGTGCAATGACAATGCAGGTTCTACTGGAGACAAACCAAAGGGAAGAGCAACCTCGGGTGGTTGGACACTTACATCGTTGGAGCAATCTCGAAATGCTGGAGCAATGATAGGGAATAAGGAAGCTAGAACAAGTAGTGGTAATGGAGGAAAACCAAAAAAGATTGTTAGAATTAATATAGATTGATTCAAGAACTTTACTGGTTGGTTTCCGGACCCAAGTTTGTACCAGCTGCAATAGGATTTGGTGTGTGTGATCATACAAAACCTTTCTTTTTCTTTTTCTTTTCTTTTTTTTTTCTTTGTTTAGTCTACTTTTTCTAAATAAATAAATCTTAAAATGTTTGGTTAATTTGGATAAAGAAGGTGATTGGTGGTCATAATCCTACCTTGTATCTATGCTAATTGTCTTTTTCTTTTATTAAATGAGATGAAGTTCTTAAATCTTGGTAATAATGAGTTATATTTTTAGTCCACTGAGCTTGCCCAAACCAGTTTATGGTTTACACGACGTCCGATCCTAATAGATGTTTAGAAGATGCTTAAAATGACGGTAGAACGAGTTCAATCGTGGAGCAAAGTGGATTCTGATGGACTCTTTTAGTTGTATTTGAAATTGGACATGGTCTGTGAAAATGACATAGTCGGTTTGGTTGCATTACATCAAGAAGTTGGTGCGTTCAACATTTCTTTTTCATGGATTTCTTGTATATATGGTTATTCTTTTTTTAAGGCATAATCTTGTTAAACAGTTTTATTTGTTTGGTTCAGGATTCTCTCATCTTTTATTGGTATGTTAAAATATATATATATACACGTAAAATCACAGCATTATGAAGGATTTTTACTTTCATTGATAGTAAGAGAGAAATTGATCAGAAAAGAAATGAACCCAAATGAAGTACTGTTTGAACTTTATCACTGTGCTAAAGATGGATTGTTTGTTCTTGCAAACTCTTATTTTAGACGTAGGAGGCTTGTTTCGAAGAATCCGAAATAGTTAAATATTATACATATTGAGATTGGGATGGTACTATCAATGTTTGTTGCATGCAAAGCAGCATGATCCAACTTAGGTCTGTGTGTTAGTTCTCGGAGCAAACGAACAATTGTGCAGGTTTCTTGATTCTTATATCTATATCCTATAGTACTTTGTTCTACCTAATGTCCTTTATGTTGAGACGCTTCATCCACCGTTGCTGCTGTTCGATATTACTAGTTTTAAATATACTACAAAAGAAAAAGTGCTGCTGCTGTTTTTCAAAAGCATTTTTTAATTAACTATGTATTGCAGTTGGGTTTTTCTTTTGCAGTATAATTTCCCACCCTGGTTTTTGCAATCTAATGCACACACGCTCGGTTGTGCTTTTGTATTTTGCAATGCAGTCATGTGATTAAATACAAATATTTAAATCAAATTCCATGAAATTCCACTGAAAATGACGGTAGAGTGCATGTTGACAGCAAATTAATTAACAATTAATTATAGTAATAGACACTAGGATAATCAAAATGGAATATCGCAATTCTTCTCTGTCTGGTCAGAGCTGAATCACAATCAAACACGTGAATGCTTTATGGGAGCATTACTCAGGCGGCATGGCCGGCCACACATGCATGTTAGTATGGGTATTCTTGGATTCATACTCATAAGATACACCCATATATTCTATTCGAATGCGGAATGCCAAAAGGGGACCATGAATTAATTCACTAAACTAACTAACATTTAATCAAGTACTCACTAAATAAAACGACTAGAGCACGTACTAATTTTTAAAGAAGAAAGATCCTTAATCTGTTTTTGTCAACGTAACATTCAAACTTGCCAGTTGTTATGACTGAATCTTGTCAATTGAAACCTCATTCATTGCTTGCATATTAATTTCATGACAAGAAGCCCGTGATATATCAAGCTCCTTCTTCTCCCCAACTCTGAAACAGTCACACTTCCTAGCAATAAAACTCAAAAGTACTCAAAGAAATTGAAAATCCAGCAAGAGAAAAAGAGAAATATTAATGGCTTGTTGGTCTTCTTAAAATGCTCCCAACTCTGATCTCCTCCTAGGTTTCTCGTTTATAAGTGCAATGTTCTTAACTCTAATTTCAATGGCCTTTCTGTTTTATTTACAGGGTAAAAGAGACAAAGAGATCGATGTTGGTGAGTTCATTTCTGCTCTTGCAGCTGGTAATAATTCACAATTCGTGGTGATAGCATGTTCTAGAATTGTTGTATCCACCATGTTGGCACTGGTTGCACCAGCTCATCAAACTGGAGGTCGCGAAGTGTGTATTTTAAGTGGAAATGACAATATTCCTGCGTCCAAAAATGCACTAGGACCCTATGCCAATGGCATCGAATGTGTATCAGATAATGCAGAAAACTTATGGACGAAAATCTACAAAGGTGAAGATTTTGTGCTTATTGATTGCAAGGTCAATGGTCACAAAAATGTATTAGAGCCGCAAAAGAGAGTGTGAAGCAAGGATTAGAAGGACTTAATGTGGGGTAGAATGCCGTTCACAAGGGATTGTATTGTGTCTCCAAATCATCAGCTTGAACCTTATTCCGCACTAGACTGAATTAGAAGTCAGGGTCAATAACAACAGAACGTCCAACGTGACGGCCTGCAAGCGTTGAACCATGAAGGGAAACCTCTTCTGCAGCTGCTTTCCTCTTCTCCTTGACATTTTGATGATTTTTCTCTTAGCAACTATTCATCCTGCTACTTGTGATTCTGAATCATCAACTTCAACAGTACCACCACCAGCACCAAATACGAATTGCACTAGGAGAGAAAATGTCAAAAAATGTATCAATTATTTGAAAAGTACGGCTGCATTTGGGCATCAAATTCAACCATTCTAAACTTTGTAAGCCGACCGAATCCTGCCGTCGATTTTTGCTCTTCCTAAGAGAGAGACTTAATGGAACGGTCAACGAGGATACAAATGCACTGAATTTGATACAACTTAAATGCCTCCAACTCCAAGCCAATTTTAAGTGCTAAAACAACGAAAGTATCATATTTTCGCCGTTATCGTTAGTGTTATTGGTGCTTCATATAATAAAAACATACTGTTGGAGCATGTTAACTGAAATCATCACAAATAGTTTCGTGGTTTCATTTTGTTTTTGTTTCTTATGTTTAATTAATACAACTTAATTAACTGATATGGGCTCCTTTTTTCTTTCATTTAGCAATAAATTAGTGATTATATATGTATGTTACTTCAATAAAGTGTTACGTATATATAATGATAATTAATATTATACACACTTCTATATTAATTACAACATCAGAGATATTAAAGCCAATTTTTATGAATATAGGATGGAGAATAAAATATCCTTCCGGATCTTATCTTAAATTTTTGTTGTCAATTGCATTATTTCAATCTCTTTTTACTGCGATTTATAGTTTCTAAATCTTATTAAAAATTCTTAAATGATTTAATTATCTCTATAAGTAATGGTACAGTGCGATATCCATCTAAAATTTTCGTAAATTTTAATTATAATATTAATAAACCATATAATATTTATAATCGTTGCATGTATTACTGGTTATAAAAAAAAAAAATTGGGTAAGTGGACTATTGTAGGATCAAAAGCAAAGTTGGCGTTAAAATTTTATTAATTTACTTATTTACATATATTTACATTATTGATATTAAAATTTCTGATCCTCCTGCAAAACAAAATGAGAAATTCCTATTCCATCTTTCTTCTTCTCAAAATCTTTAGTTATTGCCTCAAAATTTCCCTCTAAACACGTGCTCCTCACCGGATTGTTGATCAATATGTTTAATCCAACGGCTGTGACATTGATTCTTCTTCAAGCTCTCTTCCCGACTATTACTCCCTACATGAGCAATATCCAATCCTTTCCCGATCGGCAAATTCACCGATCTCACGACACGTGTCCCGCTCTCCAACACTCCTTGCCATCGAAATCCAGAATTTCTCTGACATGTATTTTTGCATGCAAGAACAGCTCCTTTAATACTAAACCTAGCAAACCTCAAAACCCTTGCAAAGTCTTTACGCTTACAATCAACCACCAAGAAATCAACGCCCGTTAATTCCGCCTTCACCTCCTCCACTTCTCTCACGATCACCTCTGTCGGCGATATGCCGGAGTCGTACATGGCTTTCACGTACGCTAATCGTGAACGTTCATCCGGAACGATGCATACGTGACGTCCGCATGTGTGACGTGCTGCTACAGCTAGACCGATGCTGGTTGTTATAGGACCACCGTGTGTCCAGGCTTCCACGATCAGTTTCGCGTTCCAGCCGGCTGCCATGGCTGAGAGAAGCTCAGTCACTTCTGATTCTTTAATGTTCTCACACTGCAATTAAAACGGATCAAATTCGTTTGCATACAGATGACATTTTATATGACTTCACAACCAATTAGAGACAAAAGAAAGTTTAAAGCAGACACAAGCAAAAAGCTTCAAACCGAAGGTGGGTTTTTGAGGTGCTTACTGATTTGACAGTATCTATGTAAGCTTTTAAAGCTGTTTCTGGAGACCAAACAAGCTTCATGTCTTCTGTCTGAATCTTAAAACTTGTGAAATTTGTTTTCAAAACTGCATAGAATAGAAGTAAGAGATTTTTGTGGGACAGGTGAGAGATGTTAACGGGGTTTGGCTTCTTAAAAGGATATGCTGAGAGTTGACATTTTGGCTATTGCTTGCACAATTAGAACGTGTGAGTGTGAAATACCTTTTGTTAATTTCTAAACACAAAAATAATATTTTACTTTCCCAGGAAAATCCAGTTTTTTTTGAACCTGCCGCTGAGACTTGATGGTTGACAACAATAACTTTTCTAGCCGGGTTTTCTTGCTTTTCGATAACAAGTGCGTTGTCGTTTCAGACTTTCTGGTCGATCTATAGCTGCCATTATCCATTTTCATTGTCGTTGAATTTTGAAATTAAACGTGTACACCTTTTGATTTTTTTTTTATTAAAAGTATTGTGCACAAAAGTAGTGGGATGAAAAAGGGGGTGTTAATAATAAAAAAATAATATTATTATTGGGGATTTTAGCGTGGCCTAGCCCACTTGCCCAAGTCCACCTCTATCTTTTTGTTTAAGTTCATCATACAGAGGTGTTGTTCTCCAGATGGACTTTTCGATACGACGTCCTCCCGAGCTGTTGATTACATCATCGGAGAGACGCCCAAGATGTCTCAGGTATTTTGTCCGAATCCACTGCTCAGAGGACCTTCAGCGATTCATCCACGGCCTACTCG
This sequence comes from Trichilia minutiflora, assembly GCA_035590515.1. Lineage (NCBI taxonomy): Eukaryota > Viridiplantae > Streptophyta > Magnoliopsida > Sapindales > Meliaceae > Trichilia > Trichilia minutiflora. The sequence continues at coordinate 23,093,415 of JAVXUL010000001.1, forward strand.
CACTCAGACTCGCGAACACTCGGAGTATACTAGTCTCCACTATTCTACCACCTGGCGACACTAAGGCTATCACCCGTTGTATGAAGGCCTCCCGAGAATCAGGGGATTTCATTCTCGAGAGAGTTTGAAGCTTCACTCAGAGGTACAGATACTCGGACATTCGGGGTGACGTGACAGGCGCATCATTACGATGGGACCCTAAGCATTTATTACAGCCATCCTATGCTTCCTTAGGCTGTCATCCTGCACCCTAACCTGCCAGCTCACCACCTCCTCTATATTATCACCACCCTAACGTGTGACTTGATCCCCCCTCACCACAGAAGAAGAAGAGAGGTAGACGGAAGAACCAGAAGAGAGAGAAGCACCAAAGAAACTAGGAGAGAATAAATGAAAGAAGAGAGAAGGAAGGGGGTACGTAGGCAGCTTGGGTCTCTTCCAAATCCAGTCACAAACGAACAGCAAAAACGATCGACCGTCGCACCAATACAGCTTGGGATATTTTCTGTGGGTTTCGCAGTCTCAAATTCGAGGACAAGAAAAAGAAAAAATCTACTGATGTAAGAAAATCGTCGTGACATTTTCTTGCATCAACAATTATAAATATAATTTTTTTAATACAAATTTTAGGATATAAATTATTGATAATTTTTTTTTGTACAAATGAAAAACTTTAGCCTATCGAATCTTCGACAAGATTTAAATAATCATCACGTAAAAAAAAATAATTTAAATAAAATCTATGACTTGATTATCTAAATATTTTAACAAAGAAAATCCTTTAAAATTTAAATTCAGATTAAACACTAAACAACCATCAGTTATAAATCTTTATTACCATACCATCATTTAAGAATTTGATCATATTAATTATAAATTAGTTTATATTATTTATTTTTAGTAATATATTAATTTATATATTTTTATTAATTAATAATAATATACCATATTGATTAGTATAAAAAAAATTTATCTTTAATATTACTCTTATAATAAATAGAATATACATTTTAATTAATTTTGTATTTCAATTCTTTTATTTTTTGAACCTAAAACAAATGATTTTGTGGCGCACTATAAATTAAAAAATAATAATAATAATAATTTTGGGGGTCGAGTAAATATCAAAAATGAATCTGCGCTGTTTCTGACCAAATTAGTATAAGCACAATTTACGAGCGTTTGTAGTCGTTCTTGTATTTCCCTTCGTGTTCCTGGAAAAGATAAAAACTCATTCATGAGATTCTATCAAGAAATCAATTATGGGTGCTGGGTGCCATCACTGCCATGTATCTTATATTAATATTTCTTTTTTTATAATCATTAACTTTGTATTATAAATTTATTTTTCTAGGGTATTACTTATAATTTATATATCTATCCATTGATCGTTGTAGCTACCAACACATGAATCAAAAGTCAGCTTAAATTTAGTTTATTATTATTATTATTATTATTATTATGCACCTATTTGTAAGAGTAATCTTCAACTTGCTTTTGCAACTTGTATTAGATATTGAAGTAATCAAAGTTGTATATATATGACCCTTGTGGAGGAAGAGAGCCTTTCATAATCTATTTATGCAGCTAATAATAAAATCGATTTAATAAATTAATTT
>JAVXUL010000001.1:23095133-23113643 GCA_035590515.1 Trichilia minutiflora
TTCAATCACAATGCTTATGACTTCAAGTACATTTAAGTGGGATTTAAATTTGGTGTTTAATTTTATGAATGTATGATTATGAATGTTCTCATAAAAGTTTCATTAAAAGACTATAATGACTAAGGAGAAAAAAGGAGGAACAGGAGAATTAACTATAATAATGACTAAAGAGGAGGGAAGAACAGGAGAATTACTTGAATAAAGGCCAGAATTTTCTCTCTTATAACAAAAATGAAAATGTCGTTGTGTGACCATGGTGTAATGAAAATATTTAAAAAGGAAAGGAAATGGGAAGGAGGTAGCCGGAACATTAGAAGAAATCTGTTTTTGGTACACGTGTCATATTCTCCGGCATATTTTAATTCTTCCGGCGCATCGGAGGGTAGCTCTTTAAAATGGATCCTCAACTACTAAAAAAGCGAAGGCTGTTCTCTGGTTCTTTCTCTCACTTTTGCGAATTTCTGTCTTCTAAGAAATTCATGTAGTAATTCGCTTAATTCATCAGGTAATCCTCCCTAGCCCTTGCTTGTCCATTTTTTGTCATATTCTATGCAGCCAAACGGTCCTATTAGCTTGCGAATCTTAAATTACTATCATTCATCAGTACGTAATTTCATTTAAAGATGTTAATACATATATGGAAAGGGTATTATATGATGAAATATTCGTCCTTCATTGAGAATTATGCTTTGGATCATCAGATTTCGATCATTCAAACAGAGCATCGTATAGAATGTTAAATTTCTAAACCATTTATTGTCTTTTTCGATAATTTGTTCGTTATTTTGATGCACGTTCTTTTAATTAAAGCGTTTCTCCATAAATTTCAGCCATATTTTATGTACTTTCTAGAGCACGATCACTAATAACTTTTTTGATTAATCGTGAATCAAACAATTATGGCATGGGGATTTCTGTACCGTTTTAATTTATAATACTGAATGATCCAACATGTGATAATGATGGCACATTCGAGTTGAAGTTAATGATCGAATTTTTTCTTTCTATCATTTACGCAATTCATTTTTCTTATCTTGTTAAATAAGATTATATTGATTTCCTTTAATTTTTTTTAATATTTAAAGCTCACGCAGTTGGATTTATTACCAATTTACCATTTCATGCAACTCTCTCATTGTGCTTTTTCTGTTTTAAAGAAGGAATAGTTTATGCGAAATGCAGAGGAAAAGAGAAAATAGGAATGATTTAAGTGATGTGGGTGACCCATTTAGCATTTTTGGAGGTTTTGGTAGCGTAGGATCCCAAAAGAGATGCCTAGCCTATTTCGAGGAAGGGATCCATTCGATGATCCATTTTTCACTCGTCCATTTGGTAGCCTATCCCAACCTAGTATGTTTAATCAAATTGCTTCATCCTACAATAAAGCACAGCCCAGTAAATCGAAGGCAGTAGCAATAGAAGAACCGGATCCCGATCATGATGGAGAAAAAGAAGATAAAGGTCCTGGGGACAGAGAAATACTTTACACATCAGGCTAAGAACTTTCTGTGGAGCATCCAGATGATGATGCTTATGGTAAATGAATTCTCACATTTGAGAAACTTATATGCTGTCTGTTCTTAATTGCTCCATGTAGGTATAAATACTTATAACAATTGCTGTAGTTGATTCAATAGATTGGAAGACTGAGGATGCAGATTATGAAAATCAGCACACCAAAATGGAAGGTCCACAGCCATAGGCTTGTCGTTTTGATATCCAGACTTGCAGAGTGACATATGGAGAACTGGCAATGATGGTGTAAGTAATTTCTTAGGGATGGCTGATTTGTTATAGCAGTGTTACTTGTTCTAATATTGTGTTTTGTGTTTATTAGGCGTTGATTGAGGAGAGCAAGGAAGCAGATAAAACAACAGGTTAAGCAACACATAGGGTTTCCACAGTAATACATGATAAGGTGAGTGCATTTAGAAAACACTACGTTGCTTTTCTAGCTTCCACTGCACAGTTGTTTACAGGTTATTAGTTTTGAGTCTTCAAATCAATATTCTGACCTCCTTGAAAAATTGTTAGGAGATTCGTTTATATATTGCACCGTCTGAAATTTGTTGTCCTTAAAATCCAATTGATTCATTCTTATTAGGCGAACACTGAATTTGGCTTAGGCATACACTTTACTACTTATTGGTGTGGTCTAACAAATCTATATGTTGCCATCACTTGCTGCATAAGAATACTCAAACAGAGATCCAGGAGAGAGAACATTTTGAGAAAGGCATTTTATTATTCCTACTGGAAATTGTTTGTGCATTTCTATGAGTGCTGAGATGGTCTTTTTGCTGTTGCAGGGCCATTTATACAGAAAGAATCTTAATTCAGATGGTAAAGTGGATACACTGCAAACTCTACACAATTAGAATGACGGTTTGTTCCAGCTGTCATTGTAATTATTTGGAAGCATTAATGCATGTGTCAATAATATGACTTATATTTGAATTATTTCCTGATGAACTAGCTGGTTTTGAGGAAGCTTGGAAAGGCAATGCAAATAAGCATTTACCTGGTTGGAATTATCGATTTGATATGCATCATAATGCAGGTAAGCTTTTTGTCTACAAATGCGGTGGTTGGTTGGTTGGTCATCTATTTTCTGCAACATCATCATTGATGTGAAAATGAATTTTGAGATCATTATGTGAATCACACTATAGAGTCTGCCAGACTGGTTAAAATACAATAGTTGCATCGATTAGGTGTTTCTGTAGGATTTTCTCTAATTATGTTTCTGGAGTCAAAAGATTCATTCACTTGTACTTGGGAAATCATAGCAATTGTTGGACCAATTATCATGTTGTGCCTACTATGTATGCTTGTTCGTGATGACATACTCGTCTTAATATTTTGATGGGTTGTCTAAAAGGTTTCAAGCGTGTATTTAATCATGATTCAACATGCACTTTTAGTCCAAACTCTTGAATGCAATGCCTATACGGGTTCTATTGGAGATGGACAAAAGGGAAGAGCAACTTGGTGCGGTTGGGCACTTCCAGAGTTGGAACAATCTCAAAATGCTGGAGCAAGGATAATAGATAATGAAGCAAGAATGAATAGTGGTAATGGAGGAAAACCAAAAACGATTGTTAGAATTAATATAGATTGATTCAAGCCTCCACCATAGGACATGATCATTACTAGTTGGTTTCCACCAGTTGCTATAGTATTTAGTGTGTGGGATTATACTAAACCTTTGTTTCCTTTTTCTCTTTAGTCTTCTTTTCTAAATAAATAAATCTTTATAAATGTTTAATTATTTTATTTGGGTTAAGAAAGTGATTGGTGGTCATAAATCTGCCTTGTGTCGGTGTTAATTGTCTTTTTTTTTTTTCTTTTATTAAATAAGATCGAATTCTTAAATCCTGTTAATAATTATTTACAATTAGTCCACTGAGCTTGCTCAATCCAGCTTATGTTTTACACGATGGGCGATCCTAATATTTATTTAGAAGATGCTGAAAATGACAGTATAACGAGATCAATCATGGAGCAAATTGGAGTCCCGTGGACTTTTCGAAGACTAACATGGATCTGGTTGAGTAGCGTCAACAAGAACTTGATTAGTTAGTTACTAATATTTGTTATTGTTTATATCATTTATTAAATATAATCTTGCATGTATATAAAAATAAATTAAAATGAAATTAATGTTCAAGTGTTAGATTTGGTGATCAATAAATTGTTACTTCTTAAGATCCAAGGTTTAAAACCTTCTCATTCATGTATTTTTTTAAAATTTATTTGGGATGGATTGGAGTTGCTCTAATAAATATTCGTTTAGCAATGTTCAAAGACGATTATACCATTAAAATCATATTTTTTTGGGCTAAGGAATCGACTAAACCGAATATTTTTTAAAAAGTTGAATCAAGATTTTTAAAAAAAGGCTAAATAAGAAGACCCTGCAAACAATTTTCCCTTTCTTTTGAAGTAATAGAAGAATAGGGTATCAAAACCTTGGTCGCTGTCGAGTGGTTTTGTGTTGTACTATTAAACCTTGTTGTCCTTCTGCCGAAACCAACATTGGCAACAGTTTGCTTGTTTCGGAAAAGTGCGGCAAATATCTCTACACTCCAATATGTTATTCATTTTAATAGCTGAATTTGTTCACCTTGTGAAGGACATCACAGATAATATTTGTGAATATTTTGGAATTGGTGAGAAAATAGAGAAATAGATTAATCTGTCATGATTCATGAACACTTGCGTACTAAATTCCGAGAGTTGAATCGAGGAAGGTCAACTAAGCAAAATAGAAAATAATTATCATCATCAACGCGGGCTTTCGGTTTTGTGCAGGATTGCTCGTGGCAATATAGTTGGCAACATGTGGTACTAGTTGTGGAGCACGTTCGATGTCACTGCTGCCAAGCTACTGCTGTTTTTCAAAAGCATTTTCTAATGATCCATGTATATAATCTCTCACACTAGCTTCTGAAATCTAACACAAAACGTTTGTGCTTTTGCTGTTTTGTTCTGTATTTTGCATTGCAGTCATGTGATTCAATTCAAATATCTAAATCTAATTCCATTAAATTCCGCTGAAAATGATGGTTGAGTGCATGTCAACAGCAAATTAATTACAGTTATAGTCATTAAGATGGAAACGGAATATTGCAATTCTTCTCCTGTCAGAATTGAATCTCAATCGATCACGTGAATGCTTTATGGAAGCATTACTTAGGCGGTATCCGGTATGGCCAGCCACATGTGAACATGGGTATTCTCTGGATTCATACACACTACACACCCGTAAATTCTAATCCAATGCCAAAAGGGGACCATGAATTAATTGAATAAATTTAATTAATATTTATTTAAATACTCACTAAACAAAAAGACAAGTGAACGTAAAGGAAGATCGTTAATCTGTCTTTGTTACTACATTATTTAAACTTGCCAGTTGTTATGGAAGAATCTTGTCCATTGCAACCTCCTGCTTCCAAATTAATTCAATGACAAGAAGCCTAGGTTCCATCAATTTTCGTTATATATTAAGCTCCTTCTTCTCCCCAACTCTGAAACAGTCAATCAGTCATACTTGCTGCCAATAAAATTCAAAGTACTCAAAGAAATTGAAAAAACCGTCAAGAGAAAAAGAGAAATATTAATGGCTTGTTGGTCATCTGAAAATGCTACCAAAGCTTATCTCCAAGCTCTTAACATGCTAGTAATCTGATCTCCTCCTAGGTTTCTCTTCTAATAAGTATAATGTTCTTAACTCTAATTTTAATGGCCTTTTTCTGTTTTATTCACAGGGTAAAAGAGACAGAGCCCGATATTGCTGAGTATATTTCTGCTCTTGCAGCTGGTAATAATGCAAAACTCATGGTGCTGGTATGTTCTAGAATTGCTGTCGCCACCACGTTGGCGTTGGTTGTGGCAGCGCATCAATCTGGAGGCCGCGTAGTGTGTATTTTAAGTGGAGATGACAATATTCCTGCGTTCGAAAATGCACTAGGATCCTATGCGAATGGCATCGAATTTGTATCAGGTAATGCAGAAAACCTACTGATGAAAAACTACAAAGGTGCAGATTTTGTGCTTATTTATTGCAATATCAATGGTCACCAAAACATATTTAGAGCCGCAAAAGAGAGTGTGAAGCAAGGATTGGAAGGACTTATTGTAGGGTACAATGCCCTTCACATGGGATCGTGTAGTGACTCATTTTTTGCCCATCGGAGAAGGACAGCTATTGACTAGAATTCTTGGAAATAAAAATGGAAATGTTGACGGCGAACGTGGAGGAAGAAGAAAGAATCGATGGGTTGTTACTGTTGATAAATGCACAGGTGAAGAACACGTTTTTCGAGCCACTTCTTCCCCACGAAAGGATGTTGAAGCTTAGTATCTATGCATCATGCATACTCTAATTAATCTGAAATTGAGGCTTCAAAAATTTTAAGACCTGTTTAAGTAATTTTTGTTGTTGACTTAGAACTGAAGTTGAATATAAAAGCTGACAGGTTACAATCATCTGACTCTACATTTTCAAAGAAGTTAGATGTTCTGTGTAAGTGATACTAAAAATTTGGTAGATTAATATTTGCTGTGAAGAGAATGAATAATATATGTTGGGTTGTCATGAACTCACAATCAATTAATGAGAATTGAAGTATGAATATTTTCTTTTGTCATTAATTCCTATTTGATTATAATGAAATAAATAGGAAATAGGTGCTAACATAAAGATGAAGAAGAAAAATTCTTCTTGTCAATTGCATGAATTCGTCTCTTTTTATCTTCATGTGGTTTATAGTTTCTAATCTTATTAAAATTTATTAACAGTGACATCCAAATTTTTTATAAATTTTTTAGGATAATATTTATGTATTAAAAAAATATAAGTAATAGAAAAAAAAAAAAAGGGAATATTGTCAATTGCATGATCAAAAGCAAAGTTGGCATTAAAATTTTATTAATTTACAGATATTTACGTTATTGCTATTAAAATTCCTTACCCTCCCGCAAAACAAAATGAGAAATTCCTATTGCATTCTCAGTTATTGACTTATTGCCCCAAAATTTCCCTCTAAACACGTGCTCCTCGCCTGATCGTTGGTCAATATGTTTAATCCAACGGCTGTGACTTTGATTCTTTTTCATGCTCTCTCCCCCACTATTACTCCCCACATGAGCAATATCCAATCCTTTCCCGACCGGCAATAACACCGATCTCACGACACGTGTCCCCTTCTCTAACACTGCTTGCCATCGAAACCCAGAATTTCTCTGACATGCATTTTTGCATGCAAGAACAGCTCCCTTATTACTAAACCTAGCAAACCTCAAAACACTAGCAAAATCTTTACGCTTATAGTCAATCACCAAGAAATCAACGCCTATTAATTCCGACATCACTTCCTCCACTTCTCTCACAATCACCTCCGTCGCCGATATGCCGGAGTTGTACATGGCTTTCACGTAGGCTAATCGTGAACGTTCATCCGGAACTATGCATACGTGTCGTCCGCAAGTGTGACGTGCTGCTACAGCTAGACCGATGCTGGTTGTTATGGGACCGCCAGGTGTCCAGGCTTCCACGATCAGTTTCGCGTTCCAGCCGGCTGCCATGGCTGAGAGAAGCTCGGCCACTCCTGTTTCTTTGATGTTCTTGCACTGCAATTATAATGGATCCAATTATTTAGCATACATATAACATATTATGTAATTTCACAACAAATTAAAGATAAAAGAAAATTTAAACCAGACACAAGCAAAAGGCTTGAAATGGAAGGTGGTTTTATGAGGTGCTTACTGATTTGACAGTATCTATGTAAGCATTTGAAGCTGTCTCTGGAGACCAAACAAGCTTCATGTCTTCAATCTGAATTCTAAAACTTGTGAAATTTGTTTTGAGAACTGCATAGAATTGAGAGATTTTTGTGGGACAGGTGAGAGATGTTAATGGGGCTTGGGCACTTGGCTTCTTAAAAGGGTGTGGTGAGAGTTGATATTTTGGCTATTGCTTGAACAATTAAAACGTGTGAGAGTCGGACTCTTTAATAAGATATAATTTTTAATACATAAAAAATATTTATTAATTATTATATTAAATATAAAATTTTATTATAAATAGTAAATATAAAATTCTTAATAAGTAACTTAAAATTTTAATAATTTTTTTTTTAAAATTTATTATTTATAATAATTTTTTATATTTAATATAACAATTAATAAATATTTTTTATATATTAAAATTATAGCAATAAGTGCATCAGCAAAACCCTTAATTAATTTGTAAATACAGAAATAATATTTTACTTCCCCAAGAAAATCTAGTTTTTTGTACCTGCTCCGGAGACCTGCTAGTTGACAATATTAACTTTTCTGGCTTGGTTTTCTTCCTTTTCGATAACAAGTGTGTTCTCGTTGCAGACTTGCAGTTCGATCTACAGCAGTTATTATCCCTCGTCTTTGAATTTTGAAATGAAACGTAATGGGATAAAAAACGAGGGTGTTAACAATAAAAAGTAACGCTAAAACCACGCTATTTTTTGGGGGATGGAAAATTTTGTGTATAAATTTATATAATATAATATTAATTATAAATTAATTTATATAATTTAATTTTATATTTTTATTAATTAATAATAGTATATTATATTAATTTGTATATTAATAATTATAAAAAATATAATTTTGACACTAATTTAATAATAAATTGTATACATTTTAAGTGATTTTGTATTTTGTTTTTCAACCTAAATCAAATGATTTTGTGGCCCACTATAAATTAAAAATTAAAAAGGTGATTTCGTGGGTTGAGTAAATCTATCAAAAAGGAATCCGTTCTGTTTCTTATCAAAATTAGTGTGAGCACGATTTATGGTCATTTGTTGTTATTCTTGTCTTGTTCTTGCATTTCCATTGATTTTCTTCCAAAAGATAAAAGCTCATTCATTACATTCCATCAGCAAATTAATTACGGCTGCTGGGTGCCTTTTTTTTTTTTTTTGCTTTTCTTTTAACTGTTTTTTATTATAATCTTTATTTTTTTTATTAGGTGTTGCTTATAATTTCTATTAAAAAATATAAATTATAAATCATAATTATTAATACCTAAAATTTTTTAAGGAAAAGTTTTAAGTATTATACAGATTTTATTTCTTTTTAATTGTTGGCAGAAGTAATGAAATTAGCCTAAGTCGATAAATCTTTCATGGGAATTACTTTTTAGTTGTTTATATTATAGAGAAAAATTAAAAATAATATCGATTTTATTAATATAAAAATTTTAATTTATTTAAGTTAAATTTAAGATTTACCATTCTCATCATCTTAAAATTTTTAAAAATTTTCTTTAATCCCATAAAAAATTTTAAAAAATTTTCTTTGATTCCCTTAAAAAATTTAAAAGATCTATTTGACCCGCTTAATTAAAATCAAAAGTCTTCTAACATATATAAAGAATTCTTTAAGCAAAATGCAACTAGAGGACACAAGATCTCAAACTATATATTGTGAACAAGGTGCAAGTCTTTTCTGATAATTTGAAGCTATTATCGTATGACGTTGGCCTTTCGAATTTACTCCTAACCCTAATTATTAAATGGCATACAAAACATTGTTGAATTAACAAATAACAAAAGACTTCGACCGGTTCTTCTCTATTCATATGCCATGATCCACAGAAAAAGCTTAATTTGTTTTTTATTATGCAACTAGTTGTAAAATTAAGTAATCTTCAACTTGCTTTTGCAACTTGTATTGTATAGATATTGAAGTAATCAAAGTTGTATATATACTTACTTGACCCTTATAGCTAGAGGAAGAGAGGTTTTCATAATCTATTTAATTATATATGCAGCTAATAGTGAAATCGATTTAAGAAATTAAGTCCATTTATTAAAATTTTTAATTACTAACAAATTTTTTTTTAATTTTAAAATATTATATATACTAAATTTTTATTTAAAATAATATAATAATTGAAACTACATTTATTTACTATTATGAAATTTAACAAATGGTTTTATGTCAAAATTGTTTGCTATTAATTGTCTGTACAGTTATGTCCACTAGTAAAAATGAATTTCATTTTGTCAATGGATTAGATGATTTGTTTGTATGTAAATTCAAGGTTTGATCATGAGAGGCAGAACTGAGATAAAAATAAATATATAATTTTGGGAACCAAAGTCGAGTCAAAATTTATTTATTGGTAGTTGCGAATCTGGTCATTATATTTCAAGGTGCTTAGCTCACATTGTAAATTAGTCAATCAACTAATACTACTAATTTTGATTTAATTTAATTATCATATTCAATTATATAATCATGATTAATATTCCTGTAGGAACATATCTGTCCGTACATTGAATCGATCAATTTTGTCCTATGTATACTATTTATTGGTTGATTAATTAATAGGATTAGCGTGACATAAGCATTAATTAAATAAACTTTTAATTTCTTTTAAAATTTTATTTAACATAAATAAAGCTTTCAAGGTAACAAGTTGTATGTATTAATAATGAAAATATTACATTGAGTTAGATCATGCAGACTGTGACTTCTCCAAAGTCAACGACACTCTCCATCTCTGTATGTATGTTTGAGAGAGACAGAAAGAGGGTAAGTATTATTAGTTAAATGAAATTAAATTTAAATTTAAAAAACAAAAAACAAAAACATTGAATGCAAATCAAGATAATGGTGATGATTCATCATTCATCACAACCAACATCAAAATGTTTATCATATTTGATCGATGGCTGAGACGACATAATAGATCAAAGCAACAGTTGTTGTTGTCTGTTGTAAGAATTTCTCAGAATTAGACCACCAGCTAGTGTTTGGTTTTCAAACATCGTACGATCGGACAGAATTCAAATAACTCCATTCATCCCTTTGCAATAAAGTGGTGAATAAATAATATATTTTGCAAAGGATGAAAAGCTCAAGCCCATTGATTTTAATATCACCAGATATTGTAAATTCTAAAATCAAAGGGGTACAACTCACTGCTGTTATTGTGATTCAATTTGTTTTCGTAATTTATACAAATATTTTCAGCTTACTATTATTTTTAGTTGTTGTTTTTTAACCATTACCCTCAAAACAATTATTAAAATTTTTATATTTGACAAATTATAATATCTAATACATTAAAATTAATAAAAAGAGCTCATTAATTATTATATTAATTATTATTAATAATAAATATAAAAAATTTAATAATTATATTAAAACCACTCCTAAACAAAATATTTATTTTGATTTTAATTTGGTTAATTTTGCAACAATATTTTAGTATTCTTCAGTTACATCATAACATTATATTGAGTAGTTTAGTACGGCTGTGGTTTCTTCTCCAGCTATCAAAATTTCTTTCTAAAGATTAAGGGTTTGTGTTATATAGATTTTTTTTAAATAAAATTCTTAATCCATTTAAACATAAATTAGGTCATATAATTATGATGCACAACCTCAAAATCTCGAAATTAAGTAATTTTTTTTAATATTAATATTGGGTTCTTTCTTGTTGATTTGGAAAATTTTATAATAATCAAACTTATTGTGGTATCAATTTTATTGAAAACATACGTAATGAATGTACCAAATTAATTACAATTTTATTCAAAATGCAAAAATATTAAAAAAAATTGCCCATATTTTATAAAATATTAATTGGATTGTGGATTGTGGATTGTGGATATTGGACTTAAAGATCCTCTTATATGGCCCTTTTAACAGGATGGTGATATAATATTTCCAACTATATCTTTTTTTAATAGCTCGCCATTTAATATAAAATTCTTTTGTAAAAATATTTTAATTTATATTTTTTTACTTGTTACTTTAACATATTATGTATTAAGAAATATATTTTAATTTAAAAAATATTTAAGGTGCATAAAAATATTGTACTAAGTATATTTAAAAATTAATTTACATAATAATGTAATTAATATTTATTTTTAATTATTTCATTAAAAATTTTAATTAATAAAAAATTTTAATACATGGGGTGCAGTTAAAAAATAATAAATCAATATTATTACATGAATATCTGAGAACATAAAATAATTTTTATATTATTTTTATAATTTATCATAAAAAAATTATGATATATATATTTGAATGTGTTGAAATATTAAAGTAAAAATAAGTATAAATAACTATGAATCATATAACTTTAAAATTATGCCATGAAAATAATAAATAAATCAAATATTTTAATTTATGATAAAATTATTTTTAGTATTATTATAATTTTTTAAAATTTATGAAACTTTCCAAATTAAGTGGGCCATTAAAAAAATGGCGTGGAAATAAAACACCCCTTTAATATTTTCTTCAGCCCATTTTTTTGGGCTTTACGATCTCATCTAAACTGAGTTGGGCCGACTGCTTACTCGATCGTCACTCTTTTTCATCCACACGCATCCACATATCGTAGCTTTGTTCCTGGGTTTTCCATTGCTTCCAAGCGAGTTGAAGCTCTTGCGCAGGATCTCACCCAAATAGTTTTGATTCAAAAATTATCTAGGAAATTGAAGTTAATGACTCTCTGTGCAAATTACAATCAACCATGGAACTCAACACTACCAATTCTTCTTCTTCTCCAAAGATGCAAAACCTCGAACGACATAAACCAAATTCACGCGCGAATGATAACAACTGGGTTTATCAAAAACACTACTCTCACTGCCAAAATCATAGCGAGTTTTTCTTCATCAGCATACACACCTCTCATTGAATTCGCTCGCTATATATTCTTTACTCGTCACGCTTTTCAAATTTGTACAAAACAAGAAGACCCGTTTCTTTGGAATGCTATAATCAAATCGTATTCTCACGGGCTTGACCCAAATCAAGCTTTGATTGTCTTTTGTTTGATGCTTAAGAATGGGACTTTTGTCGATAAGTTTTCGCTGTCATTGGTTTTAAAAGCTTGTTCTCGCGTTGGTTTGCTTAAGGAAGGAGTACAGATTCATGGATTGTTGAAGAAAATGAAATTTGGGTCGGATTTGTTTCTGCAGAATTGTTTGATTTCCTTGTATTTGAAATGCGGGTGTCTTGAATTTGCAGGTAAAGTTTTTGACAAAATGTCAATAAGAGATTCCGTTTCGTATAATTCCATGATCGATGGGTTTGTAAAGTTTGGTAAAATCGAGTCAGCGCGTGAATTGTTTGATTCTATGCCCATGAGAGACAGGAATTTGATATCTTGGAATTCACTGATATGTGGTTATGCACAATTGAAATGTAGGCTTCAGACTGCTTATGAGCTATTTCAGAAAATGCCTGCAAGAGACTTGATTTCTTGGAACTGTATGATTGATGGATGCGTTAAGGGTGGGAAGATGGATGATGCTCAGTCTTTGTTCGAGAAGATGCCTAAAAGAGATTTGGTCACTTGGGCTAATATGATCAATGGGTATGCAAAAATAGGCAGGGTTGAGATTGCTAGGGGTTTGTTTGATGAAATGCCTGAGAGAGACGTGGTTGCCTGTAATGCAATGATGGGTGGTTATGTTCAAAATGGCTACTGCTCTGAAGCTTTAGAAATCTTTCATGATATGCTTTGTGAAAATGACTTGCGCCCTGATGATGCCTCAATGCTGATAATTCTTTCTGCAATTGCCCAATTAGGTTATACTGACGAAGGGATAGAGGTGCATAAGTGTCTAGAACAAAACAAGTTCTCTTTGGATGGAAAACATGGTGTGGCTCTCATTGATATGTATTCTAAATGTGGAAGTGTAGAGCATGCTATAAAGGTTTTTGAGCAGACAGAGCAAAAAAGTGTTGATCACTGGAATGCTATGATTAATGGATTGGCCATTCATGGATTAGGTGAACTGGCTTTTGATTTGCTTATGGAGATGGAGAGGCTTTTCGTTCAACCAGATGATATTACATTTATCGGAGTGTTGAATGCTTGCGGCCACGCTGGCTTGGTGAAGGAAGGTCTCTTGTGTTTTGAGCTTATGAGAAGATTTCACAAGTTGGAGCCTAAGCTGCAACATTACGGATGCATGGTTGACATTCTTGGCCGGGCAGGGCACATAGAAGAAGCTAGAAGATTTATTGAGGACATGCCCATTGAGCCCAATGATGTTATTTGGAGGACTCTGCTTAGTGCTTGTAAAAATCATGAAAACTTAAATGTTGGTGGGCCTGCAGCGAAGCATCTCATCGCAATGGATTCCGGTAATTCAAGTTCTTACGTGCTTCTGTCCAATATGTTTGCTGGTCTGGGCATGTGGAATGATGCTAGAAGGATTAGATCACTGATGAAAAAAAGAAATCTAAAGAAAATTCCTGGTAGCAGTTGGATAGAACTTGAGGGAGTGGTTCATGAATTCTTTGTGCAAGATAAGTCCCATATCCAAGTTTCAGAGATTTATTCTGTGTTGGATAATTTGTGGTCGCCCAATTCGGTGGCGACTTCTTGTAGACATATGGTTGAATTAGAAGCCCCATTCATTGTACAAAATAGGAATTAAATTTGTTAATAAAAGTTGATCTTGTACTTGCAGGAAAACTGATGGGGAATCAGTCATGAAAGCAAAAGAATTAATTTGGGGTTAAACAATAAAGAATAAGAAGAACCAGATAAAAAGAAAGCAAGAGGCTAATAGATGAAGGAGACATGCTCACAGGCAGCAGAAGGAAAAGTAATAAAGCCAAACTTATAGATCCTTATAGACCCTTAATTTTATATAGATTGCCCAAAGAATTAATTATGCTAATCAATCACTTGACTCCACGGCCACGCATTATAACATAGTAGATTAGTTGGAGTAGAGTGTATAACTCATCACATGCTGTGTTTGTTACGGTATCGAATTCTGATTCCTCCGGTGTCATCTCACGGAATAAGATTTGAAGAGAAATAAAATAGAAACGTTTTTCTTCTATAAGTAATTTTGTAACTTAAAATCAGAATATCAATTTGTTTTGGGATACTATATTCTGTCATTGTCAGTGCTATCTGGGAGGATCCCCTTTTTGTATATGGAATTTTGAACTTTCAAATTGCATCGAAGTTCAAATAAGTCAAATCTGGCAAGAAATCACCTTGTCACATGGCTAAAATTCAATTAAAGATAGTATTAAATGAACGACCTCTATCAATAAGTTAAATCACACCAGTCTACAACATTTGTAACTTCAGTCCTCAGGAAAAGGACATTGCAATTACACAAACATCAATAACAGAGAACTTCAGCATGTAGTTAGTAATTCACCCATCTTGCCTGTCCTCATCGGGAAATTGGGGCAAAAGGTTACATCAAGTCAAGATCGAGAACTGCCAGTAATACCGTTCAATTCTTGTATCACAATTTCTATAGATGGTCTGTGACCAGTAGTTTCGTGCGTGCAAAGCAGAGCAAGTCGTCCCAGTTTAGCTGCCTCCAATTCTGAAAACTTTCCTTCAAGATTTGGGTCAATCAAATCTTCAATCTTGGATGACTCTGCTGCCTGGCGTGTGAACTGGGTTATTTTACATTTTCCGCTGAGAATTTGAAACACAATCATGCCAAATGCATAGACATCACACTTTTCAGTGAATCGGCCAGTGGTGGTGTATTCAGGAGCAAGGTATCCCATGGCAGCACTGCCTTTGAGCATGGAGAAAACAATGTCATCTGCAAGGAGTTTGTGTAACCCAGAATCTGAAAGCATGGGATTATATAGTCTATCAATGAGCACTTTCTCAGCAGATAAATTCTGATGAACCAAATGTGGTCTCTTCACATGTAAATACCTGATACCTGGTGAGAATAACGCATCAAACTTCATTATAAACAAGTTAAAATGGGAACAAAGCAATCTACAAAACTTCAGTTTTAAAAGGATAAACTAACCTTTGGCTATGCCATTTATGATAGAAATTCTGGTAGACCATTCAAGAACCTTCTCACTGCCCGACTTTACATCAAGATACTGCAACAAGTTTCCATTGGGGATAAAATCATAGATGAGAAAACACTCACCTCTGCCTCTAGAACAGCATATACCTCTCAGCCTCACAAGATTTTCATGTTTCAGTGATATCAAAATCTTCAGCCCCTTCAAAAACTCAGTTTCGTCAGACTTGCAACTCGTCTTGGCAATGCACTTTGTAACCACTACCGATCCATCTCTCAGGATCCCTTTATAGATGGCAGAAAAATTACTCTTGCCCAACAAATTCACCTCTGAGAAGCACTGAGTTGCCCGCTCCACCTCTTCTAAGTTAAACATGAAACTTTCAAGAAATTCCTGAGAAAAAACATTTCCATTCTGACCTTTGGCCAAAGGATCCCACCCGTTGGAATACTCAAGGCTGATAAGAGGAGAAGCACTTCTCCTGCTAACCTCGTTCACCTGGTCAGTACTAAGACGACTATCTGAACTATCAAAAGCATTTCCAATCTTCTGTTTTTGGCGACGGTGCCAAGAGAATGTGAAAAGTCCAGTGACAGTCAACACAACAAACACGGCAATTACCCCCAAAATGACACCAATATGTGACTTTTTGGATGGATTTGTGCAACCATTTTCCCCACAATTTGAAGGTAAATTAGCTGATTCAGGAATATCCTTTGCAGAAAGACCGTTAGGTTTGAACGGTTCAGGTCGATTAAGATTTGGGTGACCAGATAGTGTGCAGTTTTTCAAGTTAGAAAAGCCAACCCCACATAAGGCATCATTATTGTTGTACCGGAATCCATCGTTCATCCTCTTCAGAGCTTCATTGCCATTCACAAAAGAAAAAAAAAAATTGAAGTCTAAATTTTTTGCATGATTATGGTCTTCAACAAATGAAAATGGATAGCTCTACATATTAAATGGGGAAGACAAAATTACCTGGAGGTACATTTCCAGAGAGAGAATTGTTACGAATGTCTAGAACTTCTAGCTTCGGAGCATTAGCTAATTTGACAGGAACTGATCCAAAAAGGCTGTTGAAACTCAAATCCAACCTGGTCAACATCCCCAATTCTCCCAAACTCGCAGGAATTGCACCGGTTAATTGATTGTGTTGCAAAGCAAGCACGCTAAGCTTATCCAAAGATCCTAACTGAGTGGGTATGCTCCCAGTCAATTTGTTGTAACACAGCTGTAGAACTGTAAAGAAAAGATCCAGATTGAAGCTCAGTTGCTGTAAATACGCAATGTAGTTCCACCGGTAAACACAAAATCTATTATTGTTGCTCAACATTTAAGCTAATATCAGTCAAAATAAACTTTATACGGAAATGCTGGGTTAAAAAATATGTACTTATGACCGAAGTTTCTGTCTAACTTCATTCATTATAGATCACAACACAGACGACTTAAAGAAGATAATATTCAAGATCGAAGCTTTTTTACTCCATCTATCCGAAACGTTCAGTGCTGAGTTAAAAGGAAAACTACAGCATGTGTTAAGTTACAAAGAAACGTAAAGTGATTTGAGTTAAAAAAAAAAAGTGACATAAAAAACCACAGTGTAAGAACTTGAAAAACAAAAAACCAGCCCATAATACCAAAAAGAACTTTCCACTGTAATAAATTTCTAGCCTTAAATGCAAACCATTAAAGAAGTGTAATAAACCCAAGTGAGATAATTTGGTAAAGCAGTGAATGTAACAACCAACCTTGAAGACTAGTCATGTTACCAATCTGAGGAGGAATCTCTCCAGAGATATTATTCACATTGAGGTACAAGTCACCGAGCTCACACAAGCTTGCAATCTCCTTTGGAATCCCCCCATACAAAGCATTGAAGTGAAGGTACAACCCAGTCAAGCTCTTCAACCCACCTACAGCTGCCGGTATCTTGCCGGAGAGACCTTTTCCCTGAAGAGAAATGTTCGTTACGTGGCCAAACTCGTTGCAGGCGACACCTTCAAAAGAGTCGCTGCTGCACGGGTCAGCGTTAGTCGTCCATGAAGTCAACAGCCGGTTTTGGGGGTCTAACGAGTCTTTGATTTGCATAAGAAGGTCTAGCTCTGAAGGTGCAGAAACCGTGAGCATGATGGAGAGAAAGAAAGAAAGGGAGTAGATGAAAAAAGTCATGTCTGGTTTAGAGTGTAGAGCGAAGGAAAATACGAGAGAAAATGTAGGAAACGTGCGTGTTGGGAATTTTTGGGTTGAATTTGAAGTTAAAAGAGTGAGTTAGAGAGAGAGAGAGAGAGAGAGAGTTGTGTAAGAATTGGAAACCGAGCTCAGTGGCCAGCTAGGCAAATATTTTTGAAAAAGATGGGTCCCATTATTTCAAAGTGAGTACATGTAGGTCCCACTTACAGTATGAGCCTAACATGTGACGGTGAATCCATGAATCTCCAATGACTGCTCACAGATCTTCGCTCCTTCTCTCTCTCTCTCTCTCTCTCTCTTTAATTATTATTATTAGTATTGTTTTTTAAATCTTGCAATAAATAAAATAAAACGTAATGTTACACATTTACAATTTCAATTCTTCTTCTTTATTTCTGGTCTAGTGATGAGTAGTAGAAATAATCATAACAGTGTTGGGAATTTTCTTTTTCCGAAAACGAAAAAGTTAGGAGATGGTCATTTTCAAAAAGAAAATTATTTTGCCATCCTTTAGAAATGATAATGATGGATGGTCTTGAATTTTAGTGGAAATAACCAAGAGGTAATGTTGCATGCCTGCCAGATTTTTTTAAAAAAAATATTATCATATTATATATTGGATTAATATTTATAAAAAAATATTTTATTATTGTTTCACACTTTTTATAATTTTATTTTTAAAAATAAAATAAAAATTAATATTATTATATATATTTAGATATTTTTATCAAAGTTCAATTCAAAAATTCAAATCCATTATTTTGAGATATAAATTATTTCAATGATGATTTTTTAAAATCTTCTTTTATAGTGTTAAAATAAAGGTTCTTGTTAATCATAACTTCTGATATCACGTATGGGGGAATGACAAATTCCCCCCTATATTTTAAATAAAATCCAATCACCCCCTTACTGGGTGATGTGGCAAAATCCAAACCTTTTATTATAAAAGTCCAACGTTTCAGATTT
>JAVXUL010000001.1:23113743-23134409 GCA_035590515.1 Trichilia minutiflora
TGGGTTTTCACTCCCTAGTAAACTAGTGAACAGTAAAAAAAATGGGTACGTTAATTTTAAAATTGAAGGGCAATTTTATCTAAAAAATTTTAACGTAGGCATTTTTGAATAAAAGTTTGGAAGTGGGTATTTTTTAATAACAAACATAAATAGTGATCAATTATGGTTGATTCCCTTCTTATTTATGCGGTCTCACGGAAGAAGGCTATACTGATCATTGGAAGAGAAATAGAATAGAAATGTTGTCTTTTATAAGAAATTGTGTTACTTAAAACCGAAATAAGAAATAGTTTCGGGGGATACTCTTCTGTCATTACCAGTGTTATCTGAGAGTCCCCTTTTTATTTGAAATTTTGAGCTTTCAAATTGCATAGAAGTTCTAGGACGTCAATTCTGATGAGAAACCTACTTTCACATGGCTAAAATTCAATTAAGATTCAATTAGAACAATAAAAGGGCTAATATTAAATACCCTCTATCAATAAGTTACGTCGCACCGGTCCTCGACATTCATAACTTCAGTCCTCAGGAAAAGGACACTGCAATTACACAAACACTAATAACAGAGAACTTCAGCATGTAGTTAGTGATTCACTCATCTCGCCTCTTGTCAGCTGAAAATTGAGGCAAAAGATTCCGTCAAGTCAAGATCGCGAACTGCTAGTAATACCATTCAATTCTTGTATCACATTTTCTATCGATGGTCTGTGACCAGTGGAATCATGGGTGCAAAGTACAGCAATTCGGCCCAGTTTAGCTGCCTCAGGTTTTGAAAACTTTCCTCCAAGATTTGGGTCAATGAAATCTTCAATCTTGGATGACTCTGCCGCCTGGCGAGTAAACTGGGTGATTTTACGTTTTCCGCTGAGAATTTGAATCACAATCATGCCAAATGCATATATGTCACTCTTTTCAGTGAATCGGCCTGTGGTGGTGTATTCAGGAGCAAGGTATCCCATGGCAGCACTTTTCTTGAGCATGGAGAAAACAATGTCATCTGCAAGGAGTTTGTGTAGCCCGGAATCTGAAAGCATGGGTTTATATAGTCTATCAATAAGCACTTTCTCAGCAGATAAATTCTGGTGAACTAGACCTGGTCTCTTCACATGCAAATACCTGATACCTGGTGAGAATAACACATCAAACGTCAGTATAAACAAAGTACGACTAATGGGAACAAAGTAATCTATAAAATTTCAGTTTTGAAAGGATATTAAACTAACCTTTGGAAATGCCATTTATGATAGAGATTCTGGTAGACCATTCAAGAACCTTCTCACTGCCTGACTTTACATCAAGATACTGCAACAAGTTTCCATTGGGGACAAAATCATATATGAGAAAACACTCACCTCTGCCGTTCGAACAGCATATACCTCTCAGCCGTACAAGATTTTCATGTTTCAGTGATGTCAAAATCTTCAGCGCCTTCAAAAACTCAGCTTCGTCGGACTTGCAACTTGTCTTGGCAATGCACTTTATAACCACCACCGATCCATCTCTCAGGATCCCTTTATAAATGGAAGAAAAACTACTCTTGCCCAACAAATTCACTTCTGAGAAGCACTGAGTTGCACGCTCTACCTCTTCTACATTAAACATGAAACTCTCAAGAAATTCCTGAGAAAAACCATTTCCACCCCGACCTTTGGCCAAAGGATCCCACCTATTGGAATACTCAAGGCTGATAAGAGGAGAAGCATTTCTCCTGTAAACCTCCGTCACCTGGTCGGTACTAAGACGACTATCCGAACTATCAAAAGCATTTCCAATCTTCTGTTTTTGGCCATGGTGCCAAGAAAATGTGAAAAGTCCAGCGACAGTCAACACAACAAACACTGCAATTACCCCCAAAATGACACCAGTATGTGAGCTTTTGGATGGATTTGAGCAACCATTTTCCCCACAATTAGATGCTAAATTAGCTGATTCAGGAATATCCTTCGTAGAAAGACCATTAGGTCTGAGCGGTTCAGGTCTATTAAGATTTGGGTGACGAGATGCTGTGCAGTTTTTCAAGTTAGAAAAGCCAACACCACATAAGGCAGCATTGTTGTTGTATTGGAAGCCACTGTTCAATCTCTTCAGAGCTTCATTGCCATTCACAGAAAAAAAAAAGATCAAGTTTAAATTTTTTGCATGATTATGTTCCTCAAAAAATGAAAATGGATAGCTCAACATGTTAAATCGGGGAAGACAAAATTACCTGGAGGTACATTTCCGGAGAAAGAATTGTTACGAACGTCTAGAACTTCTAGCTTCGGAGCATTAGCTAATGTAACCGGAATTGAACCAAAAAGGTTATTGAAGCTCAAATCCAACCTGGTCAACATTCCCAATTCTCCTAAACTCGCAGGAATTGCCCCGGTTAATTGATTGTATTGCAAAGCGAGTACGCTAAGCTTATTCACGTATCCCAACTGAGTGGGTACGCTCCCAGTCAATTTGTTGTAACACAGCTGTAGAACTGTAAAGAAAGAGATCCAGATTGAAGCTCAGTTCCTGTAACTACACAACGTAGTTCCACTATTAAATTGTAGCTCAAACTTTAAGCTAATATCAGCCAAAATAAAATTTACGCGGACATGGTGAGTTAAAAAATATATCCTTATGACCGAAGTTTCTGTTTAACTTCATTCATTATAGATCACAGTACAGATGACTAAAAGAAGATAATACTCAAGATCGAAGCTTTTTTTACTTCATACTGATTCAAAAGGAATACTACATCGTGTGCTAAGTAACAAAGAAACCTAAAAGTGATTAAAGTTAAAAATAATTGACATAAAGACCAGTGTAAGAATTTGAATACAAAAAATCAGCCCATAACACCAAAAGGAACTTTAAACTATAATAAATGTCTAGCCTTAAATGCAAACCATTAAAGCAAAAGTGTAATAAACCCAACAGATAATTTGGTAAACCAGTGAATGTAACAACCAACCTTGAAGATTAGTCATGTTACCAATCTGAGGAGGAATCTCGCCGGAGAGATTATTCACATTGAGGTACAAGTCACTAAGCTCACTCAAGCTTGCAATCTCCGTTGGAATCTCCCCATACAACGCGTTGAAGTGAAGGTATAACCCAGTCAAGCTCTTCAGCCCACCTACAGCTGCCGGTATCTTGCTGGAGAGACCTTTTCCCTGAAGAGAAATGTTTGTCACCTGGCCATCCTCGTTGCAGCCGACACCTTCAAAAGAGTCGCTGCCACACGGGTCAGCGTTAGTCGCCCATGAAGTCAACAGCCGGTTTTGTGGGTCTAACGAGTCTTTGATTTGCATGAGAAGGTCGAGCTCTGAAGGTGAAGAGAGAGTGCTCGTGATGGAGAGAAAGAAAGAGAGGAAGTAGATCAAAAAAATCATGTTTGGTTCATGGGAAAGGGGAAGGAAAATATGAGAGAAAATCTAGGAAACGTGCGTTTTGGGATTTTTGGGGTTGGATTTGATGTTAAAAAGGGTGCGAGCGAGAATTTTTTGTTACAAAATCTGTAGTTCTCGTGAAAATTTTCCGTACAAATACGTAGCTCTCGTGAAAACTTTCCAGTACTATCAAGGTTTAGTTAGGTAAATACTTTTTGCAAAAGATGGGTCCCATCATTTAAAAATAGAGGAAGTATGGATCCCACTGTAAGTACGGCCTCTAACATGTGACGGTGAATTTCCAATTACTGCAGAAAAAAAATTCCTGCAATAATCATTTACCATTTGAATTTTTCTTCATAAATTCTTGTCTAGGAATGAGTGGTTGAAATAATAATAATAATAAGGTGTTGGGAAATTTTCTTTCTTGGAAAAACGAAAAGGTTAGGAGATGGGTCATTTTCAAAAAGAAAATTATTATGCCACCTTTTGGAAGTGACAACGATGGCCTTGAATCTTGATGGAAACAACCAAGGTGTAGGTAGTGTTGCATGGCAGCCAGATTTTCCTTTTATTTTATTTTTTATCACATTATACATTGAATTAGTAATTTATAAAAATTATTATATAAAAAATTTAATATTATAATTTTAAAATCATAATTAGTATAATATAATATTAAAAATAATAAATATTAATGAAAAATTCAGTTGCATTAAAATAAAGTATTATTTAAATGTAATTTAAAATTTTTTTACGAACCAATATATTTATTTCAAATATTTTGATAAATCAATTCTTATATATAAATAAAAAAAAATTAAACTCTGGGTCATTAAAACTTCAACAAAAAAGTAAGCATCCCAAAAAGGTTATGTGGCAGTTTTCTTAGGTGAAAAGTGAAAAAAATTTCAACTGTTTTGGTACGTAGGACGGTGCTCTAAACTTCTAAATTTGGACGTAATATTTATTTAATCTTGTCTTAATTTTTTATAAATCCTTTTATATATATATATATATATATATTTGTTTATATAAAATTAAAATTTATTATTATTATATTATTTATTACCAATCCACATGAATTTACTTGGATAAGGTTTAGATAATCACTGAATGCAAGTTTGAAAGTTTTGCATCCCTTTCCAGGATTATCATTGATTGATTGTGGACACCTATCAGAATGCGTATTTCCCTTGTGAATCAAAAGAGAACAGAATTTCATTCGGTACTACTAGTACCAAGAAGAGAGTAGTTTGCTAGAAATAATAATGGTGAGTGGTGACAGTATAAAATATTTGATGAGACTTAACATCAATAAGGAATAATTCGATCGATAAAGCACTTGCGATGCGGATGGATTTTGTCAAAGATTTTTTGTAAAACAATAACATCGTCGATAGGATTTTTCAATAAAGAAATTCCCATGTTTAACTCAATGAAAATAAGGGTAGGAAACAATGAAAAAAAAGTTAGGCAACGAAAGATCATCAAATAAAAAAAAATAATCCTCCCTTTATATTATGATTTATCCTCTTTTTATAGGACTCTTGATAAATTATTAGAGGTGACTTAACGTTAAAAAATAGAAATGATAAAATAATTTATTTTGAAATAATATATTAGTCATATTCATTTAAGAACTATGCTGTTATATGGAAGAATTGCAGACTCTGTCACTATCCCATCATCTGAAATTCGGAGGATGATAAGATAGGTGACTGTTATGGTAAGACAGTACTTCAAACTACAAAACCTTCTATGTTTTTTTTTTAATTATTCTCATTTTTGTATTAATATCA
The DNA here is from genome assembly GCA_035590515.1 of Trichilia minutiflora. Lineage (NCBI taxonomy): Eukaryota > Viridiplantae > Streptophyta > Magnoliopsida > Sapindales > Meliaceae > Trichilia > Trichilia minutiflora. Next base: position 23,118,908 of record JAVXUL010000001.1, read on the forward strand.
TAAGTCTCTTGGACAATGGATGGGAAGTTCTCGGAGTCAAGGGAAAAGAATCTTCGGAATCAAGAGAAAGGAGTTCTCAAGATCTAGGAGGAAGAACTCTTTGAAATTCGAAAAAAGGAGTCATCGGGATCAAGAGCAATGAGTCCTTAGAATCCAGAGGAGGAAGTTTTCGATATTCGGAGAAAGACATCCTCAGGATATGAGAGGAATTCTCAGAATCAAGGGAAAAAAGGGTTTTCAGGATTTGAAGAAAGTAATCCTCGAGAGGGATTTTGGGGATGCTTAGGGTACGTGTCGTTCTTATTTCTATACCCAAACAAATAATAACAATAATTGATGGATAAATGAGTCTCCAGATCTCAATGTGAACTTGAAATTTTATGTTTTCTCTGTGTGTGGTACCTGTTGTAGGAGCATGTGAAACCAATTAATCCTGAAAGAGAAGAAAGGAATAGTTTTTAACGGGGTTCATTAGCTTTATTATTGCAATGGTATTACTTCATAACTGGGTAATAAAGATGGTAATAAAAACTGTTTCCGTTTTCTTGTTTATGAAACCTATCCAAATGTGTTGTGTGGTTGGATAAATACAGCATGCCAACAAAAAGGAAAAAGAATAATGAATGAGAATCTTAGACAAAATGATCTTTGTTGTATTCATCATTATATTACCATTGATTTGGTAATTTGTGTTTATTGTCTGTTGGTGTTTCTCTGTTTCAAGTTATTGAAGAACAAAAAAAAAGAAATTTCCAAATTTGTTATCCTCCACCTATTGTCCTCTTTTATTCTGCCTTTTATGATTCAAAATCTTGGCACAAGATAATGGGTATTTGATTTGACACAGCCTATTGGTATAAAGAAAATCTACTGCGAGTTGATACATCCTTGTTGGATTATTTAATTGCCTTCCTTGAATTAGGTTTTCTCTATTCATCTTTTCAGCTTTCATATGCTCTTTTCTATTTTGTCATTTCATTCTCCATAATATTTTTTTGAGAAAATTTGATATGGATGATTTAGATAGAGAGAATAATGAGAGTTGCAGAAGACTGATATGTATAATTTAGAGAGAGAAGAGAAAGAGAGTTATAGAAGAAAACAAAAATAGTCTTTAAATAATAATTCTCCTCCCCAAAAGATTCCATCACTAGTCTTTACATACAAAGAAATAACTAAGAAATAGGTAAGAAAACAGCCACCATATATCCAATCTTATCTGCTAACGGTTTAATTAAAACACTTTTGATTTTATTAAATAACTTCCTAAGTCACGTCTTCCTGCATGATTTATATTTCTCTTCACAAGTTTGAATTGTACATATTATTCCCCCCACTTAAACAATCCTTGTCCTCAAGGATGAAATCAGTCTATGTCTTAAATAATATGTTTATGATACCATTGATAATAATTATGATACGTCGATTTAAGATAGCTTCGGGTTGAGGAAGGAGGGTGGAAGTCTTCGAAACGGGCGAAAGATGAGTTGAAGTTTACTGACTTATGTTTCAGGGATTCCATCAGGGTCTATTGTTTCTGTTAAACTGTCCTCAATTTCTTTAATGTTTGCTTGAGGGTTATCCTTAATCATAAACAGTTGGGGTTATTTGCAATGATGGCCTAGGATAAATTTCTTGTCACAGTAATAACATAAACCCTTCTCTTAACGCTCCCTTGCTTTTTGGTTGGTGATTCGACGAAACCTTGCTGGAGGAGGATTAAAACTCTGAGTTGTACGTTAGGTTAGGGGTGATCGAAGCACACCAGCTGTTGGATCGATCATTTCTTTCGATGTTGTTATGAATGGGTGGGCTTCATCTGTAGCTGATTTTGTTATTCGATTAGCCTAGTTACTCCAATCGCATCTGTCAAGGGATGAGACTATTTAATCTTCACGTTAATACAAATATCATCATCAAGCCCTGCAACAAAACAATCGATTAAGAAACCTTCGGGTAGGTCATCGATACGATGTGAAAGCCTCTCAAAGGCTTCTTGATATACTGCTACGGTGGTGGTTTGCTTGAGTCGTGTCAAAACTTTTTAGGGGTCCTCATAATCTGTGGGCCCAAAACGAAGTAGTAAAGCCTTAACAAATTTGCTCTAGGTAAATGGCCCTCGAAACTTCATTAGCCATCGATGCCATTGAAGAGCAATTCGTTCTAAATGGAAGGAAGCTAACTGAATTTGCTGGTCATGCAAAATTCTATTAAATTCAAAATATTGCTCAGCCTTGTAAACGCAACCAGCGGGGTCGTTTCCATCAAATCGAGGAAAGGGTAACTTAAGATATTGATGAGATGGATTGCTAGCATGAGATTTACAGGTAAGTGGGTGTGAGGATCCTTTGCGTGCAAATGGAGTGATTTCAGAAGGGCTAGTGTTTGGGCTATGTGAAGTACGAACGGCTTGTAGCTCAGTCAATACTGCTTGTAAGACTACGTTCACTTGATCGAGACTTGACTCATGTCGTGCTAAAGTTTTGTTAACCGCATTACAAAATTCTGCATTTGTTTTACATCGAGTGTCCATGGTTGGAACTGCGTTCTGATACTACTGATATGGATAATTTAAATAGAGAGAAGAATAAAAGTTGTAAAAGACTGATATGTATAATTTAGAGAGAGAAGAGAAAGAGAGTTATAGAAGGAAATAGAAATAGTCTTTGAATAATAATTCTCCTCCCCAAAGGATTCCATCACTAGTTTTTACATACAAAGAAATAACTAAATATTAGGTAAGAAAACAGTCAATCTTATCTATTAACGGTTTAATTAAAACACTTTTAATTTTATTAAATAATTTTCTAAGCCATGGCTTCCTACATGAGTCACGTTTGTTTTCACAAGTTTGAATTGCACATATCAAAATTCTGCCCATTTGATAACAACTCTCAAATGATTACAACACAAGATCATACATATAGTGGGACAAATCACACTTCAAATTTTGTAACGTAGCCTAGGTTGAAGCAAACAATGGTGACAACACACTTCTTAATCTTCATTACGAAGGGCAAAACATTCACTTGCCTTTACTTCTTGGCGTGAATGAGTAGGGAAACGTTACTGATTCTAGTAAAAGATACAAGCTTGAAGACTTTTCTTGTTGATGCGGATGACCCATCTCTCGTTAGGGTAACTCACTCGTGCATTGGAAAAGTAGGACCATTTTTATCTGCATGCCATACAAAGTAAAAAAAAGTGCAAAAGGCATTGAAAAATAAGAAAACAGTTCACGATTTCTGTTTTCTATGCTTTATTTCTCATTGTTCATCTTTCAAGGATGATTCTGTTTTTTCCATGGGCCTTTTCCTACCCTCTAGACGTTGTAAATTAAAATAATGGCCCCTATAGTTTTACGAACTGAGTTGGCACAAAATGTTTTGGGCCTATTTCGGCCTATTTACTCTAGGAATTCGTATTGGGCTAACTAGTTTGCTTCTCGGTGCAAGGGACAAAAACCAAGACTCCGCTGCAGTTAACAGAATTAATAAAAACCCTAGTGTGTGCTTCCTTTTGATATTAGGGTTTCTTCCATCCAATAGATAGCAGTCAGCATTACAGTGAAGTAGAGAGGCAGCGAAGCTTTAAACTTCGTTACCATGGGTCGTATGCACAGTCGAGGGTTCGTTTCCCGATTTATGAACCGACGATAAATTCTTACGATGTTTGATTCGGAATGTTTTTACTAGTGGTTGATCTTTTTGATTATCAATGGCTTGTTTTTGTTTTTCAGTAAGGGTATTTCGGCATCAGCTCTACCGTACAAGAGGACACCGCCGAGTTGGCTTAAGATCTCTTCCCAGGATGTGAGAAACCATAACCTTAATCTCAATATTACTTTTGTTTTAGAAATAATTTTGGCTGCTCAGAACATGAAGAGAGGCATTATGAATCTTGTTTGTAAATGTTACAAAATGTAGTCTACTGCTGTATTCACGTCTTGTATATGATTTTAGTTTTATGTTTTAGTGATTGATTTTGGGCTTGTATTTTGATTAAGTTGTTTGGGCCATCTTCACGTTGTATGTTGCTTGTATAAATATTTGAATTTGCATATGGTGTTTGTTCGGTATTGGTTTTATGATTCTGCTGTGTACTGGGGATTATTTAACTTATAGGAAACGTTTTTAGTTCTTGGCTCAGCGAGATGATGATTAGAAAGTGATTTACTACATTCATAAATGAAACATTGCTAGGTTTGTGAGTTTTGTGTAACTGTTGGAGAATTTATTCTTTTTTTGCTGCTTCAAATCCTAAGTTCTTGTTGTATTTGAATTCTTAGTTTTATCTTGAATCTTTTAGGTGGAGGATAACATTTGCAAGTTTGCAAAGAAGGGTCTGACACCTTCTCAAATTGGCGTTATTCTTCGTGATTCGCACGGTATTGCTCAGGTGAAGAGTATCGCTGGGAGCAAAATTTTGAGGATTCTCAAGGCCCATGGTGCGTTTTGCTAGGGGCCTCTGTTCCCTTTCGTTTCTTTTCCCTTTAGATTTCAAGGGAAATTGTTAACTGATTGCTTGCTCTTCTTACCTGATTTATACATTTTTTTAGGGCTTGCACCTGAAATTCCTGAGGACTTGTACCACCTGATCAAGAAAGCAGTTGCCATTAGGAAGCATCTGGAGAGGAACAGAAAGGATAAAGATTCCAAATTTAGGTTGATCTTGGTTGAGAGCAGGATCCACCGGCTTGCTCGCTACTACAAGAAGACAAAGAAGCTTCCACCTGTATGGAAATAGTGAGTACCTCTGCTTTATAATTTTGCTTCATTCTCATTTTAAATGAATATAGCTTGAGTTTGTATACATGCAATAATGGGATAGAGGAATTCACCATTATAGAGTTTCCTCTTTGATATGCTTTTCTTTGTATTGTGTTCTAACAACCTGATTTATTGTTATACGATTGAAATCTCTCATACCTACACAAAGAAGTGAAATTTTAATAGTAATATGTTGTGCTTCTATGTGGATACTAATGAACGGCTTACTTCCTGCAGCGAATCAACCACTGCCAGCACTCTCGTAGCTTAAGGGAGGATATGCTTGCTTTCAGCGTTCGGCACTTCCTGGATTGTGTACCCTTAGACATGCAGGGCTCGTGTATTTTCCAATATTAGATGTTTTTTTAATCCTTGAACTAATTAGGGAGGAAAAAATTGTTTGATGTATTTTTGACTGATTCATTACTTTTCCTTTGACTACCTTTTCTTTGATCATCAAATATCATTTTCTTTCTGTTTCTGGTAATTTTCCCTATTTCTAATTATGTTAATGTTCTTAGATGTATAATTTTAGTTTTGATTAATTATGTAAATTTCATAGCTGTAATTCAACCAGCTCATCCTTATTTCGTTCTGGATGGTGGGGAGATTTTACATGCATGGAAATCCACTCCAGATTTTGTCCTTGAATTCATGTTCATATTGTGGGATTGACTACAATACATTGATATATCAACATTCTGTCATGGAATGCATGGAATCAAGCAATTGGAACGTAAAATTTAGTTGGAATTAATTTAATTTGAAGTTATCGGTGTTTCAAATTTTGTGTTTTAAGTTTTACGTTATAAATTTTAAAATTTACATTTCTTGTTTGAAGTTTATTGGAGCTAAATTTTAAAATTTACATTGATGCATACCCTAAGGTCACTCTGCATATATTATTACACATCCTAAGACCACTTCGGACATGATGTTTACATCAAGATGTCTATTTGTGCCACTCTTGATTAATCTGTACATTCTATTTAGGCCGTCATCTGTCATGCATGGATTGCTTATCATGTTTACGTTAACCTTTTCGATGACTAAGATCCAGACATTATTTTAGTCTCAGGTATGTCTTGGGTTTAAGATTGTGATAAACCTTCTCCATTTAAAGAGCCAACGTCCTTATTGGATTCTCCATTATTTCAGTCTTTTACTTGTTTTTCAAATTGTCACAACGTGATATCTCGTTTTCAGTTTGCATCTGTTGTGTTTTCCCCTTTCCACTAAACCAAATACTCTGTTTTTCGATTTTTTATTTTACTCTGTTTTATGGTTTGATGATTAAGGATTTTCTCTATCTCCTCATCAAACTGTTTTCGGATTATTGGAGGAGTTCTCTTGGTTTGTTGGTGTTCAACATCAATCAAGTCTTTGTGAAAGGGTGTTAAGTAACTCATATACCATCGGGTGTATTTTTAGCCTCTCAAATAGCTTTAGTTTATAAGCAACTTTGTCTACACTATTCACTATTTCTAAAGGTCCATCGTATTGTGGTACCAACCCTTTATATACGGTTTTGCTATTGATCTTTTTTCAAATATATGGAGTAAGTTTCACAACACTAAATCACCCTTGCTAACACGAGGCCTCTCCTCTTCGTATATCCATATTTCTTCGTAAATCACCCTTGGAGACTTTACCTCCAAGTTTTGCTTTGCCACCTCTTGTGGTGTGCGAGGTTATTGTCTCATCACTAATTCTGTTGAACTCATATTTATTGAACAAGATTGATGTATGTTGTAACAAAATTGCACTGAGTCATGCAAATATACTCAATTGCTTTGGCTAACTATCACATAATATCACAAATACTCTTTTGAGTAGTGTGTATTCATCCTCTGTCTAGCCATCAGTTTGAGAATGATTCATTATTGAAAACTTCAGTTTAGTGCTCATTATATTGGAAAACAAAATCTAAAACCTTCATGTGAACCTTGCATCTTTGTCACTCACAATGTCTTTTGGCATACTAAAGTATTTTACAACGTGCTTTCGTATCAACTTATTTACGTTCTATATTGAGCATGCATAAGGTGCAAATATGAAGATAGAATACTTTGAAAATCAATCAACCAAGACCAGTATCAACTTTTATCCACCTGTTGATTTAGACATTCCTGATATAAAATCTATTAAGATCGACTATCATGGCTTCTCTGATACTGATAATGATTGAAGAAGTCTTGTCAATCATTTTTTCTCAATCTTGTCTAGTTAGTACACTAGACATATTTAGACATACAAACGTATGTCTTCCTCTATCTTGGGCTAGTAATCTAATCTTTTCAACAAAGCCATCATCCATTCAATCCTCGGATGACTTGCCCATTTGGTATCATATGTCTCATACAACATCTTACGTAGGTCCCTTCCACTAGAAACATACAACCTTCCCTTTCAAGTCTATCTTGATGAAGTAAGAAGCTCTTCTCAATTGATCAAACAAATCTGTTGCATTTAGAATGAGATATTTGTTCTTGATCATCACTTTGTTGAGTACACGATAGTCTACACACATTCGTAACAAGCCATCTTTCTTCTTTTAGAACAACACCGGCATCTCATATGGTGCTTTTAAGGGTTGGATGTATCCTGTATCCAATAACTCATCAAATTGATTTTGTAGTTTTGTTAACTCAATTAGTGCCATACAATAAGGAACATGAGCTAGTGGTCTTATTTTAGGCTCTGACTTAATGTGATGATCTACTGAGTATCGTGGGGGTAGCATTTTGGATAATTTTGGTGGCATCATATTAGCAAACTTAGTCAACACAACTGTATACTCATTGGATACCTCCTCAACCTGATTTTACTTGACTTTCACAAGTGCTGTTATATAAGATATTTCTCTTTTCTTTAAGCCTTTATTAAATTAGATGGTAAATTAGAGTGATGGTATAGTTTACCATTTTTCAAAAACTCGTATCTTATAATCTCTGTGGCCTGCCTTATAATAAACAAACTTCGCAAATTTAGCATCATATATACCTTTGCGGACACAAAAAACTTCAAGCCAAGAATAAGTTCAAAGTCTTCAAGTAAAATGACAGACAATCTCACTTTCTCCTCCCATGTTTCGATTCTTAATGTGTTTATGGCTATGCCCTGCATTGCCGTATTTGAAGAGTTCACAACCCTTATCGCACATTGTATACCCTTGACTTTCAATCCCAATCGCTTTATCTCTCTTTCAATGATGAAGTTGTTAGTAGCATGCATGTTCAATATAGCTCGATTTCCTTCCCATTAATATATGCCATCACTTACATTAGCTTTTTATAGGACTCATCAATCTGCAATGCGTTGCATTTCTGTTGCTGTAATGGGTTTAACTTTGACACACTCGTTTCTGCATCTTTTAATGCCTCTTGTTTGGATGTTGTATTAAGTATAGTTTATTTTGGGCACTCTTTTACCTAATAGTATCCACCATTAATAAAACACCCTAGTTTTCATTGCTTTTGCAACTTGGCTTGTCTGGTTTCCCCTTTATCTTTTTGGCCCTCACCTTTGTTATTTTTAGCCTCCTTCTTTTTTGTGCCCTCGCTAGCTTTCTTCTACACGTTTTGAAACCCAAGCTTATAGTTAATTTGCCCATTAGCTGTTGCAATTGCTGCAAGCAAATCTTTAACACTTTATCTTCGTAGTTCATTTGGCTTCCAGTTTTGCAAACCTAATATAAAATTGAAGAGTTTATCATCCTCGGACATATTATGAATATCTAGCATCAAAGATTTAAATTCTTTCATATAATCTCGGATAGTTCTTGTATACTTTAATATTTTCAAATTTTTTTAACAAGTCACACTGTATTACTAGGAAGGAATTGAGCCTTTAACTCCCTCTTGAATACTTCTCATGTTTGAATGGGTGGCTTTTGTGCTTCAACATCCTCACCCCACTTCATATGTCACTATAACTTAGCATCAGCAGTTAGGTACATGTTAGTTATATCTACTTGTTTTGATTCTAGAATATAGGCTAGCCTAAAATACTGCTCAATATCTCACAAAAAATTTTCCATCTCTTTTGTGTTTTGTACCCCTAAAAATTCTTTTGGCTTAGGCATTTTTACTTTATTAAGAACCGACTCAACTTGTTGAGGCATGTTACTTAAGGCTCTCTTGATCACCACCATCTCGGTCTTAAAATCTTTTATTTATCCCTCAAAGCATTATTCGCAACAATAAGGTCTTCACCCGTATTACCTATCTAATTGCAACACTCGCTTTCAAGATTATTGCTTATATTATTTAGATCAGCTATCTCGTCGTTTAACACGGTATGCTCCTCTTTTAGGGTTTCAATCTCACATGTTAGATTCTCCATCTGGATAGCAATCGATGGCTCACGAGGTGTGATTACTCCTATCACAAGCTCAAATTTTTTCATTTGGTCTTTAAGTGTTTCATTAGCCATTGTGTGTGAAAGAAGATTTTTTTTAACTCAAAAAATCACTTCTTGGTCTTGATCTTACGTGGATTTACCCCAATCCACGCATAACATCGCCCCAGCACTAAGTTCAAGTTCTGATACTAATTATCACGGAAGATTTTTTGTGTATAGTGACGTGCTCTTATGATGCATCAAGTCCACACTTGACTAGCACTACTATTTTTTTTCACTGAAACATTGCACAATCAAGCAATCACAATCACAAATAGCAACCACAAAGACAATGCAATATTTATGAAAGCCTCTTGCCTTCAACTTTTTTATTAATCACGTAAAAAGAATTACAAAGTTACTCATGAACTCTTAATGAATACACACAATAATTCTAGATTCTTTCTCTTTAAAAGTTTTTCGCTTTAGATTTTCTTTCTCTAGAATTTTCTCTCTCTATTCGAGTATCTCACAATCCTTTTACAATAATACTAGGGTTATATTATATAGTGAAGCCCTTAACTTTTTAGAATCACAAGGTCTTTTTATAGTTTGATTCATAATTAAGCTCTATTTTGTATGTCATGTGTCATGCCACTTCATTATTCCATGTCATACTTAGGGTCCTCGCTTGTCACACCAATATCACTCCACAGACATTGCTGCCCATACCAAGGTCACTCTACACATATTGTTGCATACCTCAAGGTCACTTCACACATAATGCTATTTACACCAAAGTCACTTCGCACATATTATTACTTGTACCAAGGTCACTTCACACATAGTCCTGGACAAACTACAATACTTGGGCTCACTTTTACCACTCTTAACTGATCTATGTAATTTATTTAGGCCCGCTATATGAGCCCCGTGCCTAGATTTTAAGGACATAACAGTAATTTTTTTCTCTTTTTTGTACATACATTTGCATCTATAACGTATACCGTTTGCATGTTGGCACAATTTTGTTTTTATTTTAGGAATTTGAGATGGGTAAGATAAAGTTTTAGAGTCATAAAAATAGAAACCTTAAAGTAATTAAATATTTGTTTTATTTTGAATAAGACCTCAATAATATTTTCCAAATTTAGGGAGGATTCAAGTGAGATTTTTAATTTTAACGGGTTCGATCGATCGAATAGGATAATTCGTTTGATCGATATTTTGAGGACTCCCTGAAAAAAATTTATGGCTTCAGATTCATTTGAACGAATAGAGAATTCATTCGATCGAATAGGTATTCGTTCGACTGAAATACATGTTCCTTCAGATGAGATGCATGCCTCATTCGAATGAATTGAGATTCGTTCGATCATCGAAATGGAAGCTCTTTAAAATTTTCGAGTATCGAAGGATTCGTTCGAACGAACACTGGTTTGTTCGATCAAAATGGATAATTCATTCAAACAAACTCTGATTTGTTCGATCGAACGGTCATGAAATAATGATTTTGCCCTCATTTTAGAAGTTTCTCCTTTATATTTTTTACTAACAAAATGATAATTTTGCCTTTTTTCTATAAATAGGCCTCAAATCTCACGTTCTTTCCTTATTTTCTTCTTCCTTTCCTCATTTTTCCTCTTCCTCACATCTCTCTCTCTGCATTTAATCAGGAGCAGTCACAGGCTAACCCAGATGTGATGATCGGTATGGTTACTATTTTTAATTAACCTGTATACGTGTTGATAGATCTGGGTTCTAGTAGGTTAATTGTCAATAGTGCTATAGCGTCTCATGCTAGTATTCCATTGTCACCCCTAGATCAAGAAATAATAGTTCATACCCCTATAGGTTAAAAGTTATTGAGAAAGACTGTGTTTAGAGAATGTACTGTGATTATGAATGGAGTTGAGTTGATAGCAGATTTAATTCTCTTAAGAATGGAAGATATTGATGCGATACTAGGGATGGATTGGTTATCCAGACATCGAGTAACAGTGGATTGCTTTACTAAGCACGTTGTATTCAGAGGACCTAGAGGATTAGAAATAGTCTTTGCAGATAAGCAGAATATTTTATACAGTAGCATAATTTGTGCAGTGGAAGCTTAGGAATTAATAAGGAAAGGATGCCAAGGGTATCTAGCACATGTTCTAAATACGACTACCTCTGAGTACTCAATTGATCAAGTTTCAGTGGTCAAAAAATTCTCAGATGTATTTTTGGATGAGTTACCAAGAATGCCACCACAAAAAAAATTCGATTTCAACATTGACTTGGTTCTCAGTACTATACCAATCTCGATGTTGTCTTATCGGATGGTACCAGTTGAACTTAAGGAATTAAAGGTGTAACTTCAGAATTTGACTGATAAAGGTTTCATCTGACCTAGCATGTTACCCTAAGGTTCACCAATGTTGTTTGTTAAAAAGAAAAATGGGACTCTACGACTGTGTATAGATTATAGACAGTTGAATCGGATCACCATCCAGAATGAATACCCATTGCCTAGGATTGATGATATATTTGATCAATTGTAGGGAGCGAGTGTATTCTCGAAAATTAATTTAAGATCAGGGTATTACCAGTTATGGATTAAGGAGAGCCATGTAGTCAAGACAGTGCTCCGAACGCGCTATTGTCATTATGAGTTTCTTGTAATGCTGTTTGGGTTAACTAATGCCCCTGCTGCATTCATGGACCTCATGAATCGAGTATTCCATTCGTATCTTGATAAGTTTGTAATTGTCTTCATTGACGACATATTGGTTCACTCGAGGACGAAGAAAGAGTATGCCTAATATTTACGGATCGTACTGCAGACACTGAGAGAAAGAAGGTTGTTTGCCAAGTTTTTGAAATGTGAGTTTTAGCTTCGTGAAGTGATATTCTTGGGACATATAGTCTCAAGAAAAGGAGTCTTTACGGATCCCCGTAAGGTTGAAGCCATTGTATAGTGGGAGAGATCTAAGAACGTTATTGAAATTAGAAGTTTCTTGGGTTTAATAGGTTACTACAGGAAATTTGTTGAAAATTTTTCTTTGATAGCTGCTTTATTGATACGTTTAACGAGGAAGGATGTTAAGTATAAGTGGGATGAGAGGTGTGAGCAGAGTTTTCAGGGATTAAAGAGTCGTCTCACCTCGACTCTGATATTGACACTACCTATTCCTGGAGAGGGATATATAATATTCAGTGATGCCTCCAGATAAGGGTTAGGATGTGTTTTAATGCAGAATGGGAAGGTAATTGCCTATACTTCAAGGCAGCTCAAGAAGCCTGAAGAGAATTACCCAACCCATGATCTAGAATTGGTTGCAGTTATTTTTGCCCTAAAGATTTGGAGACATTACTTATACGGAGAAAGGTATCAGATTTTTATCGATCATCGGAGTTTGAAGTATTTGCTCACACAGAGAGAACTGAATCTAAGATAGAGAAGATGGCTCGAACTAATCAAGGATTATGATTTGGTGATTAACTATCATCCAGGGAAGGCCAATGTAGTGATAGACTCTTTAAGCAGGAAGTCTTTAATAATAATAGAGTATGTTCGATCAGTATACCTTCCATTGTTACTAGAATTAAAGAATCTATGAGTGATATTAGAGTGTAGTCAAAATATCTCGATGCTAACCAATTTCATTGTAAGACCAACACTGAGGGAACAGATAAAAAAAAGGTAGATGTAGGATCCAAAGTTAGTAAAAGTCTGCTAGAGGATCATGAATGATGAGGCTGAAGAATTCTATATTTCTTAGGATGAAATTCTAACATTTAGAGGTAGGATATGTGTACCCTCAGATGATGAACTGAGGAATGCTATTTTAGAAGAAGCTCACTGTTCGGCCTTTGCAATGCATCCTAGTAGCACGAAAATGTATAAATCCATCAGAGAAAATTAGTGATAGTCTGAAATGAAGAAAGACATAGCAAAATTCGTTGTCAGGTGTATAATATGTCAACAGGTTAAGGTTAAACATCAGAAGCCAGCAGAAACACTTCAGTCACTACCTATACCAGAGTGAAAATGGGAACACATCACCATGGATTTCGTGGTAGGACTGTCATGTACTCAAGTTGGATATGATGTAATATGGATAATCGTAGATAGGTTGACTAAGTTTGCACACTTCTTGTCCATCAGAACTAAGTATTCAATTGAGAAGTTAACACAGTTGTATGTGACAAAGATCGTAAGGTTGCATGGCGTGCATGTGATAATAGTATCGGATCGAGATTCTGGGTTTATATCTCGATTTTGGCCTATCTTTTAAAGGGTTATAGGTACAAAGTTGAATTTCAGCTCAGTATTTCACCTTCAGACAGATGAACAATTAGAAAGAACTATCCAAATAGTAGAAGATATGCTGAGAGGATGTGTACTAGAGTTTCAAGGGAGTTAGGATCAGTATCTACCACTGGCTGAATTCGCCTACAACAATAGTCATCAGTCCAGTATAGGAATGGCACAATATGAAGTTCTTTATAGAAGAACGTGTAGAATTTCTTTATGCTGGGATGAAGTAGGCGAAAGAAAACTAAACAATATTGAGTTAATTGAAACCACCACTGAGAAGGTAAAGACAATTCGAGAGAGATTAAAGGTAACTCAAGACAGACAAAAGTTATACTCAGATAATAAAAGAATAGGTTTAAAGTTTGATGTAGGTGAACAAGTATTTCTGAAAGTATCGTCTTAGAAAAGGGTGATTCGATTTCGTAATCGGGGAAAGTTTCACCCATGATTTATTAGATCTTTCAGAATCATTGAGAGGATCAGTCCAGTAGAATACAGGTTAGAGCTACCATCAGATATACAGAGAATTCATGATGTTTTTCATGTGTCTATATTGAAGAAGTATGTTCCGAACCCCTTCTATATTATCGGGTTGCCTTCTCTTGATTTGAGAGAAGATTTGAAGTGCGAGGTACAGCCAGTTACCATCCTCAATCGCTAAGAGCGGATACTAAGAAGTAAAACCATCTCTTTGGTAAAGGTTTTATGGAGGAGCGATGCTATTAAGGAGATGACATGGGAACCCAAGCTTCAGATATGACGTTAGTATCCTCGCCTCTTTCAGTATTAAAGTATGCTGAATTTTGAGGATAAAATTCTTGTAAGGAGGGTAGATTTGTGAGTTCCATGCCTAGATCCCAAGAACATAACAGTAATTTTTTCTCCTCTCTGTACATACATTTGCATATATAGTGTATACCATTTACATATCAGCACGGATTTGTTATTATTTTGGGGATTTGAGATGGGTAAGATAAAGTTTCATAATCGTAAACGCAGGGACCTCAACATAATTAAATGTTAGTTTTATTTTGAGTAGGACCCCAATGATATTTTTTAAATTTGGGGAGTATTCAAGTGAGATTTTTAATTTTAACTGGTTCGATCGATCAAATAGGATAATTTATTTGATCGATGTTTTGACAACTCCCTGAAAAAAAATTTGTAGCTTCAGATTCGTTCAAATGAATAAGAAATTCGTTCAATCAAATAGGCGTTTGTTCGATCAAAAGATATGTTCGTTCAGTCGAGATGTATACCTCGTTCGAACGAATTGGGATTCATTCAATCGACAAAATGGAAGCTTCATGAAATTTTTGAGTATCGAAGAATTCGTTCGAACGAATCCTGGTTCGTTCGATCAAAGTGAATAGTTTGTTCGAATGAACTCTGATTCGTTCGACTTAACGATTGTGAAATAACGAATTTGCCCTCATTCTAAAAGCTTCTCCTTTACATTTCTTAAGTGCAAAATGATAATTTTATCCTTTTTCTATAAATAGGGGGCTGAGGCTCCAAATCTCACGTTTTTTCCTTTATTTTTTCTTCCTCTTCTCATTTTTCCTCGCCCTTATGTCTCTCTCTCTACTTTCTCTATCTACCACCCACATTTTTGCTATATTTTCAATTTCTCATCACCAATCACTCACATTTTTCATTTGAAACTTTCCGGGAGCATCAATTTGATGGTATAATTACAAGAAACAAAAGAGGGAGCTAGTGTTTCGACTTTCAAATTTGGGGCTTTCTAGGTTTGAGGCCAAGTCAGAATAAAACAACTATATCACGAGGTAACCAGCTTCGTTTCTAACCCGTCTATGTGTTTTATTTTACAATGTGGCACATTTTTATAAAATGGGTAGACCTGTCAAACGGATCGGGCCGGCTCGGCTTGGCTCGGCTCAGCCCACTGCGGACCGGCACTTAAACGGATCGAGCCGAGCTGGCCCACTTATTATGCGGACTAATATTTTACTGGTCCTAACCCGACCCATGAATTAACGAGCCTAAATGAGCCGGCCCGCGGACCGACTTTAAAAATTTTTAATTTAAAAAAATATATAAAATACACTAATTACTAGTAAATACA
>JAVXUL010000001.1:23136362-23159051 GCA_035590515.1 Trichilia minutiflora
GATTGTAATAGGAAATATAATTGTAGACGTGAGAATACACTTGTCGACATTTCTCAATAACATTTTCAAAAAAATTCTACCCATTTGATAACAACTCTTCGAATGGTGACAACACAAGATCACCCAGAAAGTGAGACAATCACAATTCAAATTTTGCAACCTAACCTACGTTGAAGCAAACAATAGTGACAACACACTTCTATATCTTCATCTTGAATGAGGGCAAAACATTCACTTCCCTTTACTTCTTGGCATGAATGAGTAGAGAAACATGATCGATTCTATTAAAAAATACAAGCTTGAAAACCTTTCTTCTTGATGGGCATGACCCATCTTTCGTTAGGTTAACCCCACTCGTGCATTGGAAAAAGAGGACCATTTTTTATTTACATGCCATACAAATTCAAAAAAAGTGCAAAAGCCATTGAAAAATGTTAAACAATTCATCATTCCTACTTTCTATGCTTTATCTTGTATTTTTTTCGTTCATCTTTTTCAAGAATGATTCTGCTTTCTCATTAACCTTTTCCCACCTTTGGAGCTTGTAAATTAAAGTGATAGCCCGATGTTTTACGAATTGAATAGGCCCAAAATATTATTGGGCCTATTTTGGCCCAAACTACGTCTGGTTACTGGACTACGTATTTGCAGACAAGTTTGGACCGAGAAAGGAGAGATCTCATTGCGTGAGACAAAAAGAAAATTATACAAAATCCAAGGACTCCGATGAAATTAACAGAATAAATAAAAAGTAAAAACCCCTATTGTTAGCTTCTATTTGGAATTAGGGTTTCTCCGGTCCAAGTGAGGTAGCAGTACAGTGAGGTAGAGAGGCAGGGAAGATTTATACGTTATAACCATGGGTCGTATGCACAGTCGAGGGTTCGTTCTTCACCCGGTTTATTACCCGGCGATAAATTCTTACAATGTTTGATTCGAAATATATTTAATTTACAAGTTGTTGGTCGTTTTGATTTATCCATGGCTTGTTTTTGTTTTTCAGTAAAGGTATTTCGGCATCAGCTTTGCCGTACAAGAGGACACCGCCGAGTTGGCTTAAGATCTCTTCCCAGGACGTGAGAAACCTTAACCTTAATCTTAATGTTACTTTTTTTTAATTAATTTTGGCTGCTTAGAACATGAAGAGAGGCATTATGAATCTTGTTTGTCAATGTTACAAAATGTAGTCTACAGCTCTGTTCACTTTCACTATATGTTTTTGTTTTTTGTTTTAGTAACTGATTTTAGGGTTTTTATTTTCATTTTAGTTGTTAGGCTATCTTCTTCTTGTATGTTGCTTGTATAAATGTTTGAATTTGCATACCGTGTTTCTTTCAGTATTGCTTCTATTATTCTGCTGTGTACTAGGGAATGTTTAACTTATAGAAAACGTTTTTAGTTCTTGGCTCTGCGAGATGATGATTAGAAAGTGATTTACCACATACGTAAATGAAACATTGCTAGGCTTGTGAATTTTGTATATCTGTGGGAGACTTTCTTCTTTTTTACTGCTTTGAAGCCTAAGTTGTATTTGAATTCTTAGTTTTATTTTGAATCTTTTAGGTGGATGATAACATTTGCAAGTTTGCAAAAAAGGGGCTGACACCATCTCAAATTGGTGTTATTCTTCGTGATTCACATGGTATTGCTCAGGTGAAGAGTGTCACTGGGAGCAAAATTTTGAGGATTCTGAAGGCCCATGGTACGTTTTTCTAGAGGCCTCTGTTCCCTTTCATTGCTTTTCCCTTCAGATTTCAAAGGAATTGTTAACTGATTGTTTGCTATTCTTACCTTATTTATATCATTTTATTAGGGCTTGCTCCTGAAATTCCTGAGGACTTGTACCACCTGATCAAGAAAGCAGTTGCCATCAGGAAGCATCTGGAGAGGAACAGAAAGGATAAAGATTCCAAGTTTAGGTTGATCTTGGTTGAGAGCAGGATCCACAGGCTTGCTCGTTACTACAAGAAGACAAAGAAGCTTCCACCTGTATGGAAATAGTGAGTGTCTCTGCATTATAATTTTGCTTGATTCTTACGTTTAAATTAATATAGCTTGAGTTTTTATACATTCAATTTTAGGGTAGAGCAATTTACCATTAAAGAATTTTCTCTCTGATATACTTTTGTTCAGATTGTGTTCTGACCAAACAAATAAGTGAAATGTTTAATAGTAATCTGCTGCGCTTCTATGTGCACACTGACAGACGTCTTTTCTGCAGTGAATCAACCACTGCCAGTACTCTCGTGGCTTAGGCAGGATATGTTTGGTTCCAGCATTGGACACTTCGTTGTTTTATACCCTTAGAAAAGCAGGACTTGAAGTCTTTTTCAATATTAAACGTTTTTCATCCTTGAACTAATTAGGGAGGAAAAAATTGCCTGATGTATTTTTGACTAATTCATTAGTGTTCCCTTTGACTAGTTTTTCTTTGATCATCAAATATCATTTTCTTTTCTTTTCTTTTTTTTGGTAATTTTTCGGATTTTTATTTATGTTACTGTTGTTAGGTGTATAATTTCAGTTTGGTGGATCGTGGAAATTTCATAGATGTGGTTGAACCTGAATGTTGGTTTTCAAGACCTATCATACTGCTTTTAGAAAATCTTGTTGCGCCCATCTTTATTTAGTTCAGGATCGTGACCTATTTGGAAATCCATAACAGAGTTTCTCTTTGATTACATGTTTATATTATGTTCAATTTGAAGGGAGATGCCATGTTGAAGTGAAGTGGCATGGACGTATATCCGATATTAGTGGTCATAATTACTTATTAAGACTAAAATGTCTTATAAGATCTCTCAGGAAGCATTTTCAACTAATAAATAATAATATGGGAATTCGAGCTCTTTACATCAACATATTAATGCATTGAGTCTCAACTGGATCCAAGCCAAGGTGCAACGCTAATAGGCGACGCCGTCTTCAGGGGACAAATGAAACACAACCTTTTTGACTGCAGAGCGTAAGTTTTCGACTGTGAAATAAAAAATTGAAAATGAAAGGTGAGGTGCTCATAAGAGCTAAGAAGCGTGTACTATGATAGCAATATTAGAATGTAGTTATATTCAAGAAAAGCCATTATAGTGCATTTGATAATGTTTTGGAAATAATATTTTTAAAACAAAAAATTAGGTTTTTTTTAAAATAATATTATTATGATGTTTTAATAATAATATTTAAAATAAAAAATTATATTTGTATTTATAAAAATAGATTTTATCTATTATAACTGCTATGTGTCAATCAATATGTAAAAGTGTTTTGACACTTATCTATTTTTGATTGGCTACATGGATGATGCTTAGGCACTTCCTTATGTAATAAAACATACTTCAATTCCATATCAATTTCCGAATTTAATTTTTTCTGTGTTGGTATTTACCACACAATTCATGTTATAATAATCTGACCCAAAAAAAATAAAAATTGCCCTTGTAGCCTGACTACTTTATCACTAAAACGCAATCGATGGCCGCGTTTATATAAATCTTCGAGATGGATCGTTGCGGGCGGAAGGGACACGTGCAGCATATGAAACAATCGACCACCGTGGCAAGCCAACCATCAATTTCATCACCCCTGTAATCACAGCAGCAAGCTCAATTCATGTGTTCATGTGTTCTGTGGGCGGCCACATCATCGGCATCAGAATTCTACATTATTGCCGTGTTTATCTTCCACCTATCCCTATCGACAGCCGTTCGTTCTCCAGGTCTCTTGCCGTAGGTTTCACTTTCATGGAGAATACAAGCCGCTTTAGTCAAAACTCATCCTCTGTTTCTTTCGCTCAATCCAGTAAAAGGTAATATTTTTTAAAGCTATTCTTCATTTGCTTGCATAGCTGAAAAATGCCTAGAAGAACATTTGCTATACTTTTTACTTTTTATTTTGTTTTGTTTTGATATTACGAAGAAGTTGAATTAAGTTTCTTATTTGGTCTTTAATTGAGAAGACCTTGTGAATTTACTAATTATTTTGTATTTGTAAACAGTGGTGGTGGCAGAGGAAGAGGTTCTGACACGAGAAATGAGGGCGAAAGATGGAGAGGCCGTCGCCGTGTCGGCAGTGGTGGAAGCAAAGATAAAATTGACGCTCTTGGTAGACTCTTGTAAGTTTTCGCGGTGAAACACTTGAACCGTATGCGTTATAAGTTAGTTTGAAAGTTCATTTAGATGTCAGCATTTGTTCATTTAAGACTTTGTTTGGTTGGTGAGACACAACAAGAAAGAGAAGAGGAAATAGGAATTTGGGCAGTAAATTTAAGTGAAAACAAAGGAGATTGAAGCCTAATGCTGAATAAAGTAAAAAAGGATAATGATAAACCTATCTTGCTTAGCCAACTGGTGTTTTAATCTGTTGGTTGGTGAAGGTCTACGCTCTTCCAATCCCAAAGAAGAAAATGTCAACTTTCAATATCTTATGTGTGTTCATTTTATTACATTATATGCTCATTTTGTTCTATTCATATAATATTTTCAGGACACGCATTCTGCGTCATATGGCTTCAGAATTAAATCTGAATATGCGGAGTGATGGATATGTCAAAGTGAAAGATTTACTGAAGCTGAATATGAAAACATTTGCCCAAATTCCATTAAAATCACACACAGTTGACAACATCAAGGAGGTTGATTCACTGAAATCCTTATAAGTTTGCCATTGTTTCCAATGTTCATTTTTTATGCTTTCAAAATGTATGTTCTCTTCCTGTCATTTTTTTTTTCATGTCTAATACTTAATTCCAGGCTGTCAGAAAGGATAATAAGCAGAGATTTAGTCTCCTGGAGGACAATGGGGAGCTTTTAATTCGTGCAAACCAA
This sequence comes from Trichilia minutiflora, assembly GCA_035590515.1. NCBI lineage: Eukaryota > Viridiplantae > Streptophyta > Magnoliopsida > Sapindales > Meliaceae > Trichilia > Trichilia minutiflora. The sequence goes on from JAVXUL010000001.1 coordinate 23,141,186, forward strand.
GGCCACACAGTAACGGTGATATATCCTTGCCAGTAGATTTTTTCTTTCTGAGTATTTATGGCATGACCATGACAATCATGTCTTAATAGTTAGTTTATGCTGTAGTTGGATTTAATGAATTCCTTGTGTGTCTTTGGCAGACCGTTGAATCTGAGAGCTTGTTGAAACCAATCCTTTCAGCTGAAGAAGTTCCAGGTGCAATGCTCCTGTCCTTGCAACTCACTACTCAATGAATATGTCATACTGCATTTTTTCATGTTGCTGATATTCTATGCGTTGGTGGCAGTGTGTGTGCATGGAACCTATAAGAGGAATTTGGATTCAATTTTGGAGTCTGGTTTAAAGCGTATGAAAAGATTACACGTCCATTTCTCATGCGGCTTGCCAACTGATGGTGAAGTTATCAGTGGTAAGATATCCTAAGAAATCTCAATCAATAGTGGATTTATCATTCATGACTTTGTTATTTATTTTTTCTCTCTTTTGAACAGAACAATGTCTTTAAAAAAAATGTTTTGTCTTTAAAAAAAATGTTTTGTCTGTTCAATATAAGCAATTATCAACAGAATTACCGGTTAAGGGATACTACTGAGAGGGTGCATTATGTGTATAACATGTGCTATAATTGATTTCTTGTGACCTTAAGTCAAAATTCTATGAAAAAGTTACCTCTAGTGGGAGAAGCCGTTACACCGAACAAGTTTTCTGTTGGTCACCTCTTTGTCTTGGATGCAAACACAGGCAAGCAAAAGATTTTTAGAGTGGCCAGATACTAATAGTTATTGGAAGGGATGGCCTGGACTTTCGAGTGTGGTCCTAGTGCTCATAAAAATGCCCTCTTTGTGTAGCTAAGTAGAAAGATTTTAGAATATCCACTGATCAATAATGACCATGTGTGAAATTAAACAGTATAGATGAGCTCTGATGGTTTACATGGTGGTTAATTTTTCAGGTATGAGACGAGATGTTAATGTTTTGATCTTTCTTGATGTCAGAAAAGCATTAAAAGGTATTGCTGTATACAAATATTTAGAACCCATCATTCTTATTGTGAATTCCGTTTAAGACAGTCATACATCGGCCATTATGTATTAAAAGTGATCTTTGAAACAAGAAAACTAATACATCCTTTTGTTGTGGTTGTGATTTCCACGAGTAAAATTCAGATGGAATAAAGCTCTACATATCAGACAATGGGGTCATCTTGACAGAAGGTTATAATGGCATTGTTCCAGTCACGTATTTCGAAAAGATCGAATCATGGCCTGATAGACAATCTATTTCGTTTTAATCCACAATTTCAAGTATGATCTAAGAGATGATCGTTTCACTCCAGTGAGATAAATTGATCGTTCTTTTCGTTAAACTTGTAAAATTGAGATAACTAAAAGTTAGTGTTATTAAATATGGTATGAAATTTATTTTTAAAAACCGTTTCGAAATCATCACAATGTTAGTTGCACCTTAAATCTATGGTGAAATTTTGCTCATTTTTGTTGCAATAAGCACATAGCTTACTGCACATCAGATAGTTGGGTAACTATTGAAAATTTTTTATTCTTTTTGTTGATGATTATAAGTCACATCGTTGAAAAAGGAATAAAATACATCTTTTGATAGTTTTGAGTCACCAACTTATGATCATGAATTATGGGGATTATGATTATAGTTAAAAAGGAAGAGGGTGAAGTGAGAAGTAGACAAGAGTCACCAACTCTTGGGGACTCTTTTGCAATGGTTTTCAACCAAGCAGAGCGTATAACTGGGAGAAAGAACACTAGTCAGGCCTTTTTCGTAATACGAGAAGAATATAGTTCTCTATAGAAAAGAAATTTATTTTGTAAGGAAATAATAAACCCTTAATACTCATAAAATCATCGTCACTCTCTGTGTAGGTTTACGGTTGGCGATTGAGAATTCATCATCACATTTTTGTTCTAAAATTTTTGGGTTAGCTTTTTTACCATGGATAAGCAGTTTTCTCCAGGAAAAGGGCCTGTTAAATCATTCTTTCTTCATAGGCTTAACCAGATTTTCCAATCCAGTCTTTATTCTTTCAGAATTGTGAGACAACACTACTTTTCACAAGTATTATCTACTCGTACGAAAGTTTGCATCTTTGATGTCAGAGACAGGTATTTACCTTTTTCGCTATTGAGGAAATTTCCCCATTATGTAATGTGATGAGCGATTCACGCATGTACACACAAACAAGATGACTTGAATAGTTGTTCAAGGTCTGGCCATGGAAAATCACAATGAATTTCATGCATTGACAATTCAACCTGCGTAGAACTCGCTGGCTGCCAGAAAAAGTAAAAGTTGTATCTACTGCTATTGTAAAGTTTTATAGAAGAAAAATTATACCCTGTATTTACTAGTATGACATGCTTATGCGTTTGAAAAAAATAATACTACTACCGAGAACGAGAAATTTTGTAGAAGAAAATGATGTAAAAAATTTACCAGAAAACTTATAAGCAAAATGATCCTGGACATCTTTTTCAAAATTCAAACAAAAACAATATGAACTATGCTGATGCTGATTACTTTAGTTCTTATAACTTCCCCCACCCTACCACAACCACTACCACACCCGCATGTCTACCTGGATTTCAATGATTTTGATCAAAAGGCAGGTTCTCAACCATTTTGATCGAAAGTAAATACAATGGTACTTTGACAATACAAACACAGACGATGGAACGTCAAACTGCAAGCATGATTTCTTTATAAGTCCAGTTGAATGCATTCAAACATGCTAGATCATATAGTTGACCATCTTCAAAAATATGGAGTGGTCAATCCCACAAGCTTGAGAAGGTAATTCGTTCATTTGAAACAGCCAATCTCAGGAATATCATTTGGATGATAATAACACCCACCAGAGCCTGGATCTTGTCAAGGGCCTCCACCAGCAGAAGAGTGATATGTCCTCGTAAATCTGGTAAATGTTACAACCTTTCAGGAAGTCAATATGATTTTGGCTGCAGAGATCTTGCTCAGTGTACAGACACAAACTTATCGGAAAAGCATAATTGTATTATAATATGGCAAAAAATATTCCTTCTAAGATTTTTGAATACTGTAGAGCATGGAAACCATATCATAAACGGACACTCAAAGCAAGAAACTTAAAGACCATATGCAACTTAAATTTATGTTGAAATTGACCTTTTACAAGCACAAAGGCCAGTATATAGGAAACTAAAAAATCTAAATTGACCTTTTTACATCATCAAACAACACATGACAACAATTCCTCTTAAGAAGGGGAGGCAACAAGTAACAGGATAATCAACTCTCCAATCTTCCTATCAACCACTCCAAATCAATCATTCCCCGTGGAATGAAGATGTTAAAACAGGATGATTCTGACTAAAGACAACCTTAGAATCTAATTTGTAAATCGATTCATAAAGAGTATCAAAAATGGAAACTCGCTGGCTTGTCATGTAAGAGTAAAGACAATACATCAGTATTCAGTTAGGCAACGTAAGTATTTCCATAATTAGTGGACACATTCTAAGAATTCATAGCAAATAGTCACTGAATATCAGCAGTAAAGAAATGGTATCTCACATTTTCAATAAGCCAATCATTTTTCATAACAAAAGAAGTATATAATAAAAACAATTCACCTTAATCAAATTCTCCTAGTACATGTGCTATTTTATTGAATTGCATGGCAATAATACATGTCCAACAATCAGCATATGTTCTACCAGTCATGAATTCTACAATGCTGAAACTACAACAATTACATTAGAAAAAATTAAAAGGCGTTCTGGCTTTCTTTAATACAGCTTGGACTGCCCAGCAAACAATGCCCACCAACAACAAAACTTCTCTAACGAAGAACATGATGTTCCTCATATTGGCATCATCAGAAATATATGAAAGATGAACAACAATTGGGCAAGGAACAGAGAAATACTAAAAACAATCATAAGAATCATAATGAACAAGAATTCAAAGGATCCTACCACACAATCAAAAGAATGTATCACCCAGAAGCCTTCTTTCCACCAGAGTAGTAACCGATGTACCAACGCACAAACTTCTTCAACCCTGTCTGCAGATCTGTTGTTGGCCTATACCCAAGCTCCCTCTGAGCTAAGCTAATATTGGCATGAGTAAATGGAACATCCCCATTCCTCGGCAACTTCATAATATTTCTCTTAGCCTTAACCTTCAAAAGCCTCTCCAAAATGCTTACAAGATCTGTAACCGCGACAGGAGAAGTATTCCCCAAATTGAATACCCTTAATTGTGCCGATCCCTTCTTCTTCCCCCCACTACCTGTACTCTTCTCTGCAGTATCCAATGCCGCCAAACAACCTTTCACAATATCATCAATATAGGTGAAATCCCGGGCAACAGTTCCATGATTAGCTGCCTCAAAGATTGGTATCGATTTCCCCTTCAAAATATCCCTAGTAAAAAAGAAGTATGCCATATCTGGTCTTCCCCAAGGCCCATAAACCGTGAAAAACCTCAACCCCGTCAAAGATAATCCATATATATGATTATAAGTGTGTGCAATCTCTTCACCAGCTTTCTTAGTCGCAGCATATAAACTAGCTGGTTGATCAGTTCTATCTTTCTCACTAAATGGCACCTTAGTATTAAGCCCATAAACCGAACTAGAACTTGCCCACACAACAGCAGGCTGAGGATTGGCATTTTTACAAACTTCAAGTAAACTAACAAGTCCAGCAATATTACTATGCACATAAGAGGTTGGATTCTGCATTGCATACCTCACTCCTGCTTGTGCAGCCAGATGCATCACGTGCGTAAACGATACCACATCAAATAACTTCTTCAAAAGAGCCATATCATTGATATCACCTTCAACGATGAAAATTCCACTTCTCTCCAAAAGCGCCTGTCTTGCTCTTTTCAACGAAGGGTCATAATAGTCATTAAAATTATCAAGACCCAGAACCCCATCACCGCGTTTTTTAAGGGCCGCTGACACGTGGGTACCAACAAAACCAGCGGCACCAGTCACCAAAACGGAGATGCCATTGCGTACCCTGATTTTGGCCGACGACTTGACCCTTTTTTCAAAGGCAGGGCCTCCCCAGTTGTAGGTCCGAAGAGAACGGCGAGATGGATCAGACGGTAAAGGATTTGACGACGGAGATCTAAAGAAGAAAATCAAGATTACGGCCAAGAAAATGAAGGACCAAAATGTGAGCTTAGCTAAAGAAGAATGAAACCTAAGCCTGTTAAAATACGGCGATTTGTCCATCTTGAATTTCCCTGGAGTTGAAGGTGTATTATCGAGATGGGACATTTGTTTGAGCTGAGATATTTCCCAATTTTTCTCAGGAGATTTCTGGATTAGGGTTAGGTTTTGGAAGAGATTCTTGCTTGTTTTGAAGACAAGGAAAAAGGAAGGAGAGAAGCGTTCGTAAATAACTTTCGATTTGATGTTCTTGTGTTTATGTGATGTAAATGTAGTAAAATGGGAAATGAGAATCTTCTTGTTCCTTGAAAAATGGTTTGGAAATGGGGTTATAATAGTGGTCGTCAGGTAAACTAAAGATCAAAGATCAAGATTTGATTATCTTGGGTTTAAGAAAAATGGCAATGGAGAGAAAGAGAAACGAAGAGGAAAATTTTTGGAAGTTCACATAATGGAGATCAAAGAAAGGTCAAAATGTAATTATTGAAATAAGGTAAATTCCTCGAATAATTTGACTTTAAAAATAGGATTTTTGGCTCTAATTTTTGTTTAATTGCAAGGAATGATAAATGATTATAGTTAATAATGTAGTAATTTAAACTTGTTATCTATTATTTATGAATTTGATTGACTGGGATGCCTTGAATTTTTGGGGTAAATTTTTTTAAGGTTAATAAAATTAAAGTCTGGGGGAGTTGCTTATTTTAGGCATTTTCAGTACTATGAATTTGAGTGGTTGGCTTGGGACGATGGGTTGGCCATTTGGCTAATTATTTTTTTTTTTCATCAATAAAAGTTGTGAGAGATTTACGGGATTCGAGTCTTTGAAAATCTTTGAGAATCATTAAAATTGGCACTCGGCTTAATCTTATAACTGTAATCAATTATCAGTAAACAGATTGTTTTCAAGTTTATATTTAACATAATTATGCCATTTACAAAGTTGGTGCTTGCTTACTTTCCTCTCTCTAAACAAGAAAAAAAAAAAAGTAAGTGTACACCTAATTATTTCAGCCTTAAAGAGTATTTCCTTTTTTAAATTCATATAAGACGTTTAATTTTGGCGAGTGATAGTTATTATGTGTGGTGATATTATTCCGGGTACAAAGTAATTAAGCCTAGGATTATATTAAATGGTAGTTAGATCAGTTAATTAAAACATATTTCAGTCGTTGATATTAAAACAAATTGGCACAATGTTTTATTGAGTGATGGTTGTTTGGTTGCATCAACAATGTGATCATAATTGATGTAATTTTCTTCTATTTTTTTTAATTTCAAAAATAAAAACAACAACAAATTAAAAAGTAAAAGGACGACAAGTCTCGTGAGAAAGATTGTTCCAAGTCAGATTGGGTGAAACAAGCTTGGAATGAAAGCAAAGGCAACTTTATAAAGAACCCATATTATTGATATATCTTAGATTGCAATTTCATTAAATCTTATTCTTATTCATACGCTAGCCTAGACCGCCTAGCATCAGGTAATCGGAGTGTTATTTGTATTAACTGTAAAATTCACCAAAAACCACATAAGACTATTTTTTTTTTCTTTGAAGTTGATCTAACAAAAGTGAAGTTGAAGAAAATTCTATCGAATTTTTGTCCAACAAATTTAAATATTTCATAAACACGAACACTTTTCCCCTCGACGCTGCTCCATTCCCTGAAATTTAGTCTATCAAGCAGATCGAGTTTTACAGGTAGATGATAACTATTGAACATCAGCTTTTGTCAAAAATAGATGAATGAGGACAATTTTTATAAGAGCAAAGGAAGGGAACTTAATTAGTCTTTTTCCCCACCGCCACCAGTCAGCCCATGTGAAGATCAGATGAAAAAGACGTGAGAAACATGTCTTACTCTTGCTAGTCCTTTTCTTTATATCTTGGCACCTTCTTCCACGCCCTGCTTTAATCTGCATACGCTGGACCTGGGCATATTTTAAAAATTTTACAATGGAGTACAAACATTCATAAATTTCAGCTATTTAGACTTGGAGATCCATTTCATTGCAAACGGCATTCAATTTCAGAGCCAAAAAAATCGTGTTGCTGACTCCAAAAGAAAAGGGGAGGAGAATGGAAAAATTCCATTACCTTCTATTTGTTGGTTTTGGATTTATTCTTACAAAAGAGGATCAACCAACCAAGTTATGAACTTTTGGTCTTCGATGAAATAACGAGCTCATCCTAAACGTAATCATTAAAAATTACAGGGCCACACAAATTACAGTGTGCGTCAATTTGATTCTATTGTTGACAGTGGTGCGAAGCCTCTCTCCTCTCACAACAGAAATGGAAAAGCTATTTTAATGTTTTGTAACCCTCTCGAGGACGTCAAAATAGTCAGGAAAGGTTTTCCTAGTGCAACTAGGATCCTTGATGGTAACTGGAACATCTGTACAAGCGGCTAGAGAGAATGACATGGCCATACGGTGGTCATCATAAGTGTCAATTGCAGCCACATCTAGCTTTTCGGGTGGAGTGATCACACAATAGTCAGGTCCTTCTTCAACTGTTGCTCCCAACTGAAAATGTCAAGCCCAAATGTAAATGAATCTCAAAAGTAGACCTGATCTAAATTTTTTAAATGGCGTAAAAAGGCAATAAGATCTACCTTTCTGAGTTCTGTGCAAATAGCAATCATCCGTTCAGTTTCTTTCACTCTCCAACTTGCCACTGTAAAAGACAGAGAAATGAGGTAGTTTAAATGAAAAATAAAATAGAACACAAGCCATTCTCAGATACTTACATATTATCAACTGAGCAAGCAGGAAACAAGCATATTTCAGAATTTTTCACGTGTGCATGGTTTATCAATAATGAAATTAGTTGCTCGCAACTTTTAAATGTGTTTCAAAAGAAATTTAAACTTCTTTTGAGCAAACAGATCAATCCATTAAAATTTGAAAAGGGGAGGAGGTGGGGAACCTATGGGATAGTGGCACAGATATAATCCATCAACAATCACATTTGTCAACATAAAATTTGGTTACATTGAGTCATTCTCGGGAACAGAATTTTGCTAGAAATGAAATATGATTATATACCCCCATGACAAATTAGATTCTATGTTCGGCAATTCAAAAGACTACACCATACCTCATAGAATTTTCCATGGCAACACATAAGTTACCTTTTTCTGAAGTTTCAAGAAGGATCAAACCATACCGTCTCTAATGGCAGTGGGACCATCAGCATATAATGCAACTACAGCAAGAGTCATAGCGACATCCGGCATCTTGTTCATGTTGACATCAATGGCATGCAGGTGTTTCCTTCCATAAGGATCTCGTGGTGGTCCAGTGACTGTTACACTGTTTTCTGTCCATGAAACTTTAGCACCCATTTTCTCAAGAACCTCAGCAAATATCACATCCCCCTTTAATTGAAAAAACAAGGTCAAAGAAAGAAACGTAAGTTCACGGAAGTAAGCAGATAACATAGATACATTGTCTAGACCCATCCAGGACAATAAAATAGCTTCAAATTTAGAAATACTTTTTTCCTTGGAGAATAGGAAATTAATTTGGAAGACAGCATCCATAAATTTAGAATAAATTAATCATAGACGGGGTTAAAATAAATCTTTGAAAAACAAAATTACAAATTATCATAGGATACACCAGATAATAATAGAAGTAATACCTGTAAACTATTTGTCCCACAACCTTCAACTGTAACGGTCCCACCAGTGACTGCAGCACCAGCTAGAAAGTAGCTAGCACTTGAAGCATCACCTTCTACAAAAGCATTTCCAGGGGACCTGAGATTAATAGCTATTAGCACTTCCAATGCAACAAGATTCCATCAGTAGAATGACAGCATATATTAGAGCAACCTACTTGTACTTTTGTCCTCCCCGGATGAAGAACCGATCCCAGCTATCAGTGTGCTCCACAGTGACCCCAAAACGTTCCATTAACTTCAGAGTCATCTCAACATAAGGAATGGAAATAAGTTTATCAATTATCTCAATTTCTACATCCCCAAGGGCCAATGGAGCAGCCATGAGCAAAGCACTCAAATATTGACTACTAATTTTTCCAGAGAGCTTCACCTGCAAATGGAGACACAGTGTAGTATAAATGATGAAATAAGGTCAAATATGAATAGTTGAGGAGCAACATATCCAGACAACCTGCAAATAAAAACCCCATACCCTGATTCCAAACTACTCCTACAACACCCAACAACTCAAAATTCTGATTCATGCTTAATTAAGGGAAATAAAAGCAAAGTTTAATAAGATTTCAACAATAGTGTATCATGTGTATTTTCAAGATAAAAAGATTCATACAAAAATCATGTTAAAACTCAAGATAAAATCATAAAAAGTCATGCTATTCAGTAAGTTTCTGCACTACTCAAAACCTAAACAAATCCTTAATAAATTTAACAAACAATAAGAAAATTCAATCAACAAATATAACTCAACCATGTATAAACTGAATTTTAATTCAAAATAAGTATAATAAATATATGAGAAGTAATTACCTAAACATTTGAAAGAAAACAAGATGAGAGGAGTTTAGAGATACCGATAGAAAAGAAGATAAAGTAACAGGAAATGAGAGCTTGAGGTGAAAATGGTGTCTATGAGTAGAAAGCGTTGATTTATAGGGAGATTAAAATCTTATATGCAAATTTGCAATTAAGTCCTCAATTTTCTTAATTTCAATTAGGAAATGAAACAATTTCTCACTTATATTGTATGTAAAGTCGATGATACCAATTTATTAAGAAGTTGAGACATCCATTTCCTTCCATTCATTTCATTTTTTTACATGCTATGTGTTTTTGTTAATCATTCATTTCTTCTTTGTATCCACTAATCTAATTTTGCAATACTCCTGTCCAATAGAAATTAAGTATTACAATCGTCCCCTTATAAAAATTTGTCTTTGAAATTTAATACTTACCTAAAGGGTAAAAAAAACTTAAGGTGCTTTTCTCTCACTTCTGTTTCTCATTTTCACGTTGCTTTTTCCGTCATATAATTTGCCCAGCGTATTTTTACTAAAGGAATAGTTCTATTTATTAAGACTTGCTTCTTTCTATCAATGATCTCCAACACTCCTCATATGACATGTCTTTTGAAATTCGGATCCATTGATAGTCCAATAAATATGTACTATCTAGTACATACGGCCTTAGCATCGAAACACGAAAAACATTGTGAAGTTGAGGAAGACTAGATGGTAAAGCGATGCATAAACAACAAGGCGACCAATTTTACCTAGAATCTCAAAAGGTCCTATAGCGTACTCTACTTAATACTTAATTTTTGTTGGACAGGTAACATGCAAAATTAAATAAGTGGCATACAAAGAATAAATGAATGAAAAGGTAATGAATGAATAACAAGGAACCCATGACATGTAAAAAAAAATGAAATGAATGGAAGGAGATAGATCACTCAGCTTCTTAATAAAGTCAGTGATCAAATTTACATACAATATAAGTGCAAAATTATTTCATTTTCCAATTGAAATTAAGAAAATTGAGGACTCAATTTCAAATTTGCATATAAAGTTGTGAACCTCCTTATAAATTGATGCTTTCCACCCATAGCCACTATTTTTCATCTCAAGCTATTATATCCTTTCATTTTCTCTTTTTTCCTCTCAGTTTATCTAAGCTCCTCTCATCTTATTTTCTTTCAAGTGTTTATGTCATTCCCTCTCATATATTTATTATGCTTATTTTCATTTAAATTCAATTTACACATGCTTAAGTTATATTTATTGGTTTAATTATCTTATAATTTTGTTAAATTCATTAAGGACTTGTTTGAGTTTTGAGTAGTGTAGAAAATTACTAAGTAGTATGTCTTTTATGATTTTATCTTGAGTTTTAACATGATTTTTGTATATATCTTTTCATAATTTCAAAATCACATGATAAACTATTGTTGAAATTACATTAAACTTCACTTTTATTTTCCTTAGTTAAGCATGAATTAAAATTTTGGATTATTGGGGTGTTACATTTGTGGTATCAGAGCATGGTTCAAGGTTTTGTAGACTTTAAGAATTTAGAAATTTTGGACTATGACAATAGTATGTGAGTGGAATGTGCAACAGGTCATGCAGAAGTGGGTTTGAGAACGTGCAATATAGTTCCTAATTTTATTGAGAATATGTCATCCATGTTTCCTAATTATTTAGTTGTTGCTATTATTTAGTTGTGTTATTACTATCCTGTATTACTATATAAAGCTTATGTGTCTTTAATTAAGTAGAGAATTATTAAGCAAATAAACTTCTTCTTACTCTCGTATTTCTTATTCTTCCTTAAATTTTAAGACTGCAATCTATTCCCTTCTACAACTCTCGTTCTCTCATCTCTCTCTTTCTAAATTATATGTATCGGTGGTATCAGAGCTGGTACCAATCATAGACACCCGTGGAAAAACCAACGCCGAATTTCGCAATGAAGTTAACGAAACATTGGTCCGTCATGAGTCAAGCTTGGATCAGATAAATTCAGCCTCACAAACCGTATTATCTGAACTTCAAGCTCTCCGAACTTCACGCAATTCCTATCTCAATCTTCCCGAAGTGAATCCTTTCAGTCATGAAGGATCATCTCACCCCCATACCTCTAGGACCAATTCCAATACCGACAACTCTCACCTACATCTCAAGCTTTCCTTTCCTCGATTTGATGGACACGACCCTACTAGTTGGATTTACAAGGCAAAATAATATTTTGATTTTAAAAATATTATACCAATCCAACAGGTCCAGTTAGCCTCCTTTCACTTGGAAGCAGTTGCCCTTCAATTGCATCGATGGATGGCAAAGTTTCGAGGACCTCTCACCTGGGACAAATTTGTCAAGGCGGTGTTGCTTTGTTTTGACCCTACTGATTATGAAGATCCGTCAGAAGCATTAGTTCGCCTTAAGCAAACTACCACTGTGGCAACATACCAAGAAACCTTTGAAAAGCTTTCACACTGTGTTGATGTTTTACCTGAGGGTTTTTTGATTGGTTGTTTTGTTGCAAGACTTCGGGATGACATTCGTTTAGATGTGAAGATTAAACAGATCCATACTTTGGCGGATGCGATTGGAGGAGCTAAACTAATCGAAGAACGAAATCAGTTACAGAACAAGCCCACCCAATCAGCTCATTCCCCACCAATCATTACAACATCGAGGGAAACTACTGTGACAAGAAATTTGCAGTCTTAGAATTTAAGGAGGAATAAGAAATACGAGAGCAAGAAGAAGTTTATCTGCTTAATAATTCTCTACTTAATTAAAGACACCTAAACTTTATATAGTAATACAGGATAGTAATAACGCAACTAAAAAATAACAACTAAATAATTGGGAAACATGGATGACATATTCTACATATTCTCAATAAAATTAGGAACTATATTGCATGTTTTCAAACCCACTTCTGCATGACCTGTTACACATTCCACTCACGTATCATTCCTCCCCTTTAGCAATCCTTGTCCTCTAGGATGAAATCAGCTTGTGTCCTACTGAATTTTACTGACTTATGTTCCAAGGATCCCACCAAGGTCTATTATTTCGGTCAAACTAACTTAGCATTATGAAAATTTAACTCAATAATGTCTATTACACAGTCTATTAAGGTATTTGTGCAGCTCATGACATCACATACCAACATGAAAATAAGTGAATTAATAAAGAGCAACCATATCAACCACCAAGAAGTTAAAGTAAAAGATAATGCAAGCCTCACCTTTCCTCCTGGGAGGCCTCCCTTTCCATTGATACGAACAGGGGGACAATTTGTACCATGAATACAATCTACATCTGCACCAAGTTGCTTAAGACCATCAACCAAGTCTCCAATTGGTCTCTCTCTCATTCGAGGAACCCCATCAAGTACATAGCTGACATAAGTTGGAAAAAGAAAAGGTTTTAGTCTCTCTTATAATACTTTTGAGGAAAAGATAGAGATCATTTGCACTCTTCCAAAAGTTAGATAAAACCTAGCGTGTTGATTGATTATATGCCTCTAACAAGTAACCAGTTGCAACAGAGAAAGAGTGGTTAACTGTTCCAAAAAGCATTGGCATGTCACAAACTTGTGCATTTTTTCTCTAAGAAAAATACAATTGAAGAAAATTTAGGAAACTGTGATCTATTCTGGCTGAATGGCACCATTCAGGAGTCCAGAATATTTTTCTATAAGACTGCTCTATTAAAAGAAAACTTCCCGAAAGTCCTATGTCATACATGACTATATGTAAATAAACATATCAAATATCTGTTAGCACCAAAGACACCTGCTTATATGGCTATGGCTAAGAGATGTTGAACACAACATCATGTGCATTTATTTTGAAGAGGCAAGATTCTATACATAAATTGACAGACCTCAAATTGCCACCAGCAGCAGTTACTGCAGCAGTTAATGGCCGCATAGCAGTTCCTGCATTCCCAAGGAAAAGATCAACTTCGCCTATTGATTCTTTGCTCACTGGAAAGAGACCGCCACATCCTTCCACAACTGCTCGTTTTGCTGCACTGTCCTCTTCTACATTCAGTCCAAGTTTTTTCAAAGCAACAATCATGTGGTGGATATCATCACTACTCAACAAGTTGTCTACGACCGTTGTTCCCTGAATATGACAAACTAAACATTACACTTACAATAATGTTAAAGACAAAAATTTCAACTCTTTTTCTTTCAACACACACCAAACTATAAATCTGTCTTCGCAACTACAACTACATACCAAAAAAAAAAAAATACTAATTGTAATATAAGTTTACTTATCATCTCAATTATCTAAAGAGTAAGTATTCCATTGAGTTCCCAGAGCAGAGCAGTTCAGAAATCCACAGTGGCATTTACCCTATAATTAGAATCTTTCATAATGCTAAGTTAGTCTCGCAAGAGATAAGAAAAAATAGAATCATGGTTCTTAAATAATTTCCATTTTTCCTATATTTTCTCAAGAATCAACCAACCTACCTAAACAATGACAACTACAGTGAAAAATTAAAAGCACAAACCTCAGAGAGGGCAGCGAGAAGGAGAACCCGATTGGATAGAGACTTAGAACCAGGCAACGTCACCGTACCAGAAATCTCTTTGATGGGCTGCAACACAATTTCTGATACTTTTGATGGCTTCTTCATCGTCCCAACGCAATCTAAAACTCCAACTGTTCGAACTGGTTGATTACCCACCATCTCATTCGATCGTAAACTCCAAGTACTGGAACCCCATTTGCTATTGGATCTTAACGAAATAGAAGAAACAGATTTGGGTTTATGAGTATTCGTATAACTCGAGAAAACATGAATATTTTGAGCTCCATTACAGATTTTGCTAGCTTGCGCCATTTCTCTTGCTATCCGCACAAAATATCTGGTTATTTTTATTTTTATTTTTTGGTTCCAGGGAAAAAGAAAATGCCATAACGTGTAATGGGTGTTAATATTTGGGGTAGTTGTAGTGACTGAGTGAAGAGTTTCGCCTACCTAACTCCACCCAGACCTACTTCGCAACTGGTGGTTCTCCTGTGCGTGATTGTACCTTGGGGCTATTATGACATAACCGCATTATATACTGTAGCAACTCGTGGAGCCGCGGTGGGTTAGTTGGTAAGGCTGCGCAGGTACAACTTGCAATCGTGGAGCGTCTCGTCTGTTAGACTGTTACTGCCTATTGTGAGACGTCAACAATTATCTTTTTTAATAATATTAATTTTTTATTTTTATTTTAAAATATATTTAAATAAAATAAGTGAGTCATCTTGTATTTATCATGTAATAAAATTTTAAAATAAATAATAAATTTTTATAATTTTAAAAAATTTTATTAATGAGTACGCTTAAAACACTTATTAAAGTTTTTATATTTAATACTTATAATAATTTTTAATATATTATAATAATTAATAATAATTTTTTATATATTAAAATTATAATTTTTCAAATACAAAAAACTTTAATAAGAATTTTTTAAAATTCTTTAAAAAAATTTTAACGATCACTCTTAAATATTATTCATAATAATTTTTGTGTTTATAATAATTTTTACTATTTAATAAATTAATTAATGATAAATTTTTAAATATTAAAAAAATATAATTTGTTAGAAATATACATATAAGAACACTTGTTAATAAAAGTTAAGTATGTATTATATTTTTTATTATTTAATAGATATATACTAGTACTACGAGGACCGAGCGAGGAATTCGGTTTGTCGAAACCCGAATTGAATCAAGTCGGTAATAGTTTTCATAGCGTCGGGCAGAATGGGTTTGGCGAATTTCTCATTTGGAGTGTTGGTAACGTGTCCATTTTGTTCGGATAGGTTTCGATTAGGTAGCCTAATACTTTTTGTCGAAATTAATGAGCCTGAATCTAGGCCCAAATAGATTAATTATTATTTTGGGGATTTATCATTTTCTTCCCCTGAGGTTTCATATATTATCGTTTTCCTCTCCAATATTTCTAATTTCGTTAACCCGGTCAACATGGTTAAACTACAATGTATTTTCAGTATTTTATTATTTATAACCTTTAAATTTTAAATTTTTATTATTTTAACAACAAACTTTCGAAGAATAATATAAATAACCCATAATTTAATCAATTCAACAAAAATACATTCAAATCAAAATTAATTATCTGTCACCCCACTTTTGTTAGAATTTTTTGTCTTTTTTAAATTTTAAAAGGGTATAATAATCTTTGTAAAATAAAAAAATTATTATTAATAAGAAAAATTGCTGTTAATAACTAAATAAGTATAATAATTCTTTCATTTACTAATCGTTATAACAGGAATAATTAAAAAAGTAAAATTAATAGTAAATAAACAAAGTCAACAAATTTTTTATTAAAAAATTTGATAATAACTAAATAAATGTAATAATTTTTATTTACTAATTATTATAATAAAATAGTTTAAAAAATAATAAAATTAATTTTTTTTTATTTTAAAAGGCAAGATGTTGGTGCGTTGGCGACTGACGTTAGATCAGAAAGGAATCAAAGGATGGTGGCTAGGGTTAGGTAGAGATAATGGCGGGAATAGGAAAAAAATGCTTTTGTTTGTTTGTTTTGTTCCTTTTTTGTTGTGTGCGTGGGCGTGCGCGCGTGTTTCTATGTGTGTGTTACTTTAATGAAAAATATAATTTTATATTTTATTTATTTTTAAATTAAAAATGTTATTATATTTTAATGTTGTTAAATTAAAAATAAAAATTCTTATTTGTTTTTTAGTTATGAAAAATTATTTTATAATTAATGAAAATATAATTTTTTAAAATATATAATTTTATAAAAGTTATATATATGTTATTTTTAATTTTTATTATAAGTCTAGTTCATTTCTTTTATGACAAAGAATAATATATATTATGATATTAGTATAACCAAAATTTATTTTTTTAATCTTTTATTTTATTATAAAAAATTATACAAATAAAATAATTTTTTTAAAAATTACTAAAAAAAAGATATATTTGAGTCACACTCAATTGAGAATAAGATTTTAAATAAAATTATTAAATAAATAAGTTAATATAATATAATATAATTATGCAAATATTAATTGTGTCTTGGATAAATTTACGTGTCGAGGATATTAAACATATTTACTTATTATAAAATTGATGCTTTTAACATTAAGGGAGATAAATGTTAAATATTAAAAATATTATTTATATTATAAGAGTTTGAATTTTAAAAATTATGAACAATAAATTGTTGGGAGTACATATATAATTAACCATAATTTTGTTAAGGGGTTCATGAAATTTGAAAATTCATGAAAAATAAATGATAATTATTTAATAGATTCAATCTAATTGATAATATTTAAAATTTAGAAAAGAAAAGTAATAAATTCTCTTAATTTAATTATAAAAAATTTTCAAATAAGCTAAAAAGAAAAGTGATAAACTCTAATATTTTCTACAAAAGTATGAGCCTTAGATTCAATATGAGACCATCTCCAACCTATGCCACGGTGAGTTTACTAAGTTAAGTCAATGTGACATACAGCTCAGTTCAGGCCTACCCTGTTACAGGTCGAGGACGGTATTTGTAAATTTAACACTTTTCTCTTTATCTTAATTTTAAACATTTTAACAATTAAACAAAGGAGATTTGTCCTTTTTTTTTTTCTGATGAGGTTTCTAAACATTATCACTTAAATGGTATTTAATAAATAATTATCATTTATCCCCTTTAAAGTTTCAAATTTGACTAATCCCTTAATAGAATTATGGTTATTTACATATATATCCTTAATAATTTATTATTTACACATCTAAAATTTAAATTTTTAGTATTTAAGTAAAATTCCTATATTTATTATCACCACCGTAACCTAAACAACCTACACAAAAAGAGCATATGCCGGAATGCCAGAATCTGTATCTCTATATTTTTTAATATGCTGAAATTCCTATAGTAGTAAGCTGGATGGATCCACTGTCAATACTGAATATAACCGTCAATCTTATTACAAAAGAAAATTCATTGTATTATCAACCCAACAATAAAATAAAAGAAAATTTTGTTGACAGAAAGGTTATCAAAAACGTGATTTTAATTAAAATCGTTTTTTATTTGAAAAATCGAAACGTAAAAAGAGAACGTAAAAACGAAATTTTTAATAATATATAAATAATAAAATATTTAAAATATTTT
>JAVXUL010000001.1:23196088-23207559 GCA_035590515.1 Trichilia minutiflora
TTAATGGCGTCGTTAAAGATTTCCACGACGGTCCTTTAACGACATCGGTCAATGGCGTCACTGAAGGCTTTAGTAACCCATTTTTGGCTTTTTGCGACGATTTTTGGCGTCGTAAAAAGCCAATTTTGTAGTAGTGGATCCATGGTTCTTACGAAAGCTCGTAAACAAAATAGATTATATATCTTAAATAGAAAAATAATTATCAATGATATAAATGCTAGAACTGTTAAAGGGGTAGATAAACGCATGCTCTAACATCAAAAGGTAGGGCATCCTAAAGAGAAAAGCCTGCTTGATTTAAAAAAGTAAGGGTTATTAGGAGATGTACAAGAAAATGAAATCAAGTTCTGTGAATGGTGTGTATTAGACAAGCTACACAAAACCTAATTTGAGGAAATAAAGCATATATCTACAAATGTTATAGAATACATACATTCAGATATATGAGGCCAGCATAGGTTAAATCTTTAAGAGGAGCCAAATTTTTTGTAACTATGATTTATAATTTCTCTAGGAAGTTATAGATGTATCCCTTGAAAAGTAAACAATAGGCCTTTCAAAAGTTTGTAAAGTAGAAAACTTTAGTGAAAAATCAAAAGAATAAATAGATAAAAGCCTTAAAGACAGACAATGATTTGAAGTTTTGTAATACTTTCTTTGATCGACTTTGTAAAGATTATGATATTTTTAGGCACAAAACTATTAGCTACACCCCCTAACAGAATGGAATAGTAGAAAGAATGAACAAGATTATATTAAAGAAGGTGAGAAGTATGCTGTTAAGTGCTAGATTGTCCAAATTTTTTTAAGCTAAAGTAGTGACTACAACAGCATACTTAATAAATAAAACTTTTTCTATTGTATTGAATAACAAGACTCTTGAAGGAGTTTGGTCTAGGATAGCTCTTACTCTTAGTCACCTAAGGTTTTTTTAGTTATATAGCATATGTTTATGTGAAGTAAGGGAAGTTAAAAATTAAGGTTGTTAAGGTGTTTTCATATGATATCGAGAAGGGGTAAAAAGGGTGGAAGTTATGGTGTCACAATGGAATAGAAGGAAGGTGAGATTTTTGGAGTAAGTATTAGCTGAAGGAAGTAAAGATAAAGGCTTAGAAGTCTATACTAATTCAAGAGAGAAAATGATTCAATTCAAGGTGAAACTAATGTCTGGTAAAGGGGGTAAAAGCTGAACTACAGAACAAACTAAAAATCTCTGATCTTGAGGGAAAAGATCAAAGATCAACTTCATATGAACAGGTTGAATTGCAACAAGAAGATACTTCTGATTATAATTTGATCAGGGATAAAGCAAAGAGGCCTGTAAGACCACCAAACAAATATGAATATGCTGATTTGATAGCATATGAATTCTTGGTTCCTGAAGAAGTTGACTCTGCAGAACCAAAAACTGTTAGTGAAGCATTGAAAGGACTTGAAACACAAGAATGGAACAAAGCAATGTGTGAAGAAATGAATTCTTTGAAAAAGGACCATATATTGGGATCTGGTGAATAAACATGAGGACAAGAAGGTGGTAGATTGTAAATGGCTTATCAAAAGGAAGGAAGAAACAAATGGAACTCTAATATATAAAGCAAGGCTAGTAGCTAGAGGTTTTACACAGAAGGAGGGAATTGACTATACACTTCTCTTCTGTGGTGAGATATGTGTCTATTAGGTTGTTTTTGTCTGTAATAGCTGTATTGGGATGGAGCTGGAACAAATGGATGCCAAAATAGCCTTTCTTTATGATAGTTTGGATGAAGAGATCTATATGAAGCAATTGAAGGATTTGTATAAAAGTAAGCCATGGATAAAGTTTGTTTATTGAAGAATGGACTAAAACAATCCCCAAGACAGTAGAATTTGAGGTTTGATCAATACATGAAGAAGATTGGATATATTAGAAGTAGTTATGATAATTGTGTCTATTTTCAGGGAGATGGTATTGAGAATCTGATATTTCTCTTGATATATGTTGATGATATGCTTTTGGGAAGAAAGAATATGAATAGATTGCTTAAGTTAAAGATATTACTAAGTTCTGAGTTTGATATGAAGGACTTAGGTGCTGCTAAGAGGATCCTTGGAATTGACATTATTAAGAATAAAACTAGTGGTTTAATTTGGCTTTCACAGGAGAAATATTTTTAAAAGGTGCTGATGAAATTTCAAATGGATAATGGAAAAGCAGTAAGTGTCCTATTGGTTACCCATTTCAAACTGTCAAATGATCAATGTCCAAAATCAGAATATGAGAGGAAAGAAATAGAGAAGATTCCATATGCAAGTGCCGTGGGATGCCTTATGTATGAAATGGTATGTATAAGGCCAGATATTGCCTTTGCAATGAGTATTGGAGCAGATTTTTAAGCAATCTTGGTAATGATCACTGGAGGGCTATTAAATAGATTATGAGATACATTAGAGGTAGTTTGAGCTGTTATTTAGTGTATGAAAAAGATGCAAAAGGTGCTGAGTTGCTGAAAGGATATGTGGATGTTGATTATGCAGTAGATATTGATAAAAATAGATCAATGACTGGTTTTGTTTTCTAGTTTAAGGTTTTACTATCAATTGGAAAGCTTCATTACAGCATATGATAGCGTTACTCACAACTGAAGCTGAATATATAGCTATAATGATAGCTGCAAAAGAAAGTTTGTGACTATAAGGAATGGTTTTTGAATTAAGACTTGGATATAAAGCTGCAATGATATTATGTGACAATCAAAGTGCAATTTAGTTAGCCAAGTATCAATCATTTTATGAGAGGACTAAGCATATTGATGTGAGAATGTACTTAATTAGAGAGATACTTGCAGAAAGAAGGTTGATGCTACTGAAGGTGCATACATCAGAAAATACAGTAGATATATTGACCAAAGTTGTAGCTGTTGCAAAGTTACAGTATTGTTCTAGTTTGTCGAGGATGATTAGAAGTGAACTCTAATTTTGTAAGTTTGAAGCTGAATGTCTGCTTTGTTGTTTTGAGTGGTAGAGTAGTGATTATGTGGTAGATTCCATGAGTAGTTGAATAGCAGAGAGTGCTGGTGCCCTAAAATTTGGATTAAGGTGGAGATCGATGAATTGTGATCTAATATTCCAGAAGTGAGAGTGTAGGATTAAGTGTATATGTGTACACTGAATCAAAGCCAAGAGGAGTTCTGTTAGATAGTTGAAAATCAGTAAGGGTAATATAGACTTTACAATTGAAGAGTTTGTTAATTCTCGTTATATGATTCTTGTTTCCGTTGTTATTCATATGGGAAAAATCAGCTAGTTATAAAGGGGTGATCTTGGTTGTATTGCTGCATTCTTGAAAGTAATAAAACAAAAAAGTTATTGGATTCGTTCTATTTCTCTTGTACTTTCTGGTTGTGTTTGGATTGTTTTTGCTGGTTGCATCTCGTTCATTCAGGATTGTAGCAAAGACCAGTTAAGAAGCTTCTTATCTGGATTAGGCTCAAAACTGGAAAACTCAGAATTCAGAAAGCGCAGACCCTCAGAAACTTTTCCCAGTTGTAAAATACCATAACCAGACCAAACACTACTTTACGAACTACGCACGTGGACCGCACGGACTCGACTTGGCAAATCAACCCAACCCAATCCATTTCGCCGTTTCCTTGCTGCCCCTCTCCTTCCTCTTTTGCACTTCCCTACTGAGGATCGAAACCAAGCTCCGTCGTCCTCCTCGATTAATTACAATAATGGTCCTTTGTACTCTCCTCCCCCTGAACCCGTCACGGTATTTTCAATTTCTCAGCTCTTTTACGATTCTCTTGCTCTCTCCGCTTGGAAAACTACCGGGTTCTCCGCTTGATGTCATCGGGCAAACCGAGTAGTGGAAATTTGCACCCGACGGAATCGTACATAATCACCTCTGCCATTGACTCGCTCTGCGACTCGACGTTTGTTGCGCATTACACACCCAACGAGCATGCTTTGGAACTTAGAGCCAAAATCCCATCTGAGGTTTATTTTTTCAACAATTTTTTCCCAAGAATTCGTTTCTTATTGGTTTTTCTTCGATTTTGTGGCGCGGAGCCTAAAAATATGATGAGCGCACAGTTAGGTACTGTAATCATTATATCCGTCACGCTATTGCGTCTGTTGCAATGGCTGCGGCTGGACTTGGTTGGGATGTGAAGATTCTGGATGGTTTCGGGTATCAAGAATTGGAGAAATTAATGGAGCTTCATATTTTCCCGAAATTCGAAATTCCATCAAAACCAGTGGAAGGAAAGTTTCAGGAGATGAAATTCAAGCGCCCAGATTGTGTTCTTGTCGTTTTTCTATCTGGGATTAATGAATTTGGAGTGAATCATGAGAAATTGAGTTCATTAATAAATGAGTTTTCTGCTTTGGATTGGAAAGCGGAGCCAAATTTGCTAAATTTTCTGCTTTGGATTGGAAAACGGGGCCAAATTTGCTAAGCAAAGAACATGTTCGTTGGGCTATAATTTAAAAAACTGCTAAAGTGGTCAAGAAACCATTAACAATAGCATATGAATTTGTAGTTGATCAGTTCTATAGCAGTGGGGTTCATAGTGAAAGCTGTTACAAGGTTTTTACAGTTCCAGAAATTGTTAGGAAAAGGAGGAGAGCAGTTGATAAGGATGAAGTGACTGCAATGGATAGAGAGACATTTTTTCAAATGCTGTTACATTGTCTTCAGGTTGTAGAAGTGGAGAAAAGCAGAAGAGGCAATTGGCATTGCCATTCGCGTTCTTTCTTGGAATGCTGAGGTGCATGCTGCTTTGTTTGTCCATAGAGTGAAAGGACTACCAAAGGGGTTGTATTTCTTGGTCAGGAATGAGGGCCATTTGGAGGAGTTAAAGAAGGCTGTGAGATTTGATTTTATGTTGGAGAAGCCACAGGGGTGTCCTGCTGACCTACCTTTATATGAACTCACTACGGGTCATTGTTAGCAACCCGCTAAAGAGCTTTAGTGTCATCAGGTAAAGGTGTCTAACGGATCGAGTCGACCCACGAACCGGCCAGGTGAACTGTTTATACGAACCAGGCCGGTTTCGATCCGGAACCGGTCGGATCCGTGTGGCGGTGCGGGCCGGTTCAACCCGCTGAATAAAATAAAAAAAATAAATAAGCAACAACTCGCCGGTTCACTGTATGAACCGGCGGGTTGAACCGGAACCGGTATGTTATTGTTTACTTCCGGTTTTGGGCCCAGTTCCAAGCAATACGAACCGTGGAACCAGCCTGTTATAACTGCCAGGCTGGGCCAGTTCCATCTTTTCTGATTTGTTGACCCGGCTCGACCTGGCACGAAACCGCCAGGTTGGGCCTGATAGACACCACTATCATCAGGTTTGCCAATTCTTTGCATGATTTTGTTTCCATAATTATTATCGTCTGTGGGTAAAAATTCAGGAAATTGTACAGTTTGTAATTATGATTTTATAAAATAAACTGGTTCAGGGTAAACAGATTCGGACATAATTAAATATACAGCATGTTTAAAGAATAAGTGGTTGATGAGGTTTGAACTATGAATTCTTATGTGCCATGTAAAATTTTAAACTGCATTCATCAAAGATGCTATGATCATGTGATTCATGCTTTGAACTGACTTGCCAACGATTTTTCACGTAAACGAATTGTCCACCGTTCAATAATGGTAAAAGAATATGTTGCTACAAGCTCTAAGAATGAAACTATTGTAACTGGAGTAAGAGTATTATAAAAATTTCATGTATCATGGATGAATTATCCTCTCAATTACTGCCTACTGATTCTTATATCAGAAATTATATATATGTATAATGTAATTATCCAAAGACTCATAGTCCGATACCATGATTAAAAGAATAAATTGTCTGTCTTTCGTTGGTTGAAAAATTGGTTATAGTAGCAAATTGCTAAGTAGCTAAAATTTCTCCGGCCTACGTAAAACATTTTCTCATTAAATTAATTGCAGGACATTGCTAGTGATGGCTGCTTTAGCCTTGGTATGGTGGCTCATTTTGAGCCTACATTGCTCAACAAGAATGTTTGTTATGGGATACTGGAGTTCTTGGCCAGGTGTTGTACCTTGAGGCACAGCAGTTGGCATATCTGCAACTGGAATCGGTTGCTTCTTTGATGATCCTGCTATGTTCACTTTCACTCTGACTCAATTCTGACGATAGTTATGCATGATATCTTTATCATTCCGAAGGAAGTTTATTCACCTTTCTCCTTCTGAATAACTTGGGAATGTGATGAAACCTAGATACCAAGTAATTACTGGATTCCAAGAAGCATACATCAGATTACAAAACTCTTATAATTTAGCACCATTAGGTCCTTGAAAAGACTATCATCTGTAAGATGATCATAAAATTTCTAAGAATGGAGCCGTCAGTAACTAATTCCCTCAAAGAAAAAGGGAAAAGGATGAATCTAAACAATTACTTCTTGAAGATGTTTTTTGACTTTGGGAATTGATGACTGGAAAGTATAGAAGATATCCAAGTTAGGTGAAAGTGAGGAAGTGGCTTTGAGGGTTGTCTTGTGAGGATTTTGGGATCAGAGAAATGGTTGTACGAAACCACCCTTTCACCTAGGCAAGAATTGTGAACTGTCAATGTAAGAAATCACAATTTAACAGGTTTCTTTTATGTTAGCCCCATTTTATGTGTTATTTTCAACCACGATAATTGATGAATACTTAAATCTGTTGTTTAACAGCTCCATTTATTTGGTGGAATTATTGTTACTTATAAAATATCAAACAAATTTATTTTATAATTGTACTTGCCCCTAGTAGTATCATTGCTTGTGTTTTACCTCTCTGACGAGTATAATCTCGAACTTCCTGTGTTTCCTTGCAGTGCACGAGCTTCTTGGCTTGAGAGGATAGAATTTTCAGTGTCTATATCATCCGGTCTTAGACAAGCGGATTATGAGCCTACCAGCATATCCACTATCCAGGCCCTAATGTTGATGCATGATTGAACAATAATGTTTTAGGATCACGTACACAACTTCTCGGGGGTAATTTTAACCAATGTTGATAAATATGAAACACAATGCCTGGTAAATAGTTCACACTTTCTCGTAGATTTATACTTGGAATTCTTAAATTTTGGAGGAGCTACCTTTATTACAAATTATCAACCAGGGTATGTATTTAGTTTTTCATTCTTCTGATGTGAAGGGGGAAAAAAATCCAATTGCTGGCCATCACTCTGGCGCCAGAATCCAGATTGATGCGATTATAAGGGAGAATCTGAATGGCACTTACCCTATGGTTTCAGGCTTTGACAGATACCCATGTGTTATGTTTTCTGACAGATATCCTCCTGTATTCCGATATTGTTACAAAGACCGCCTGCTATCAACTTCCTTAAGTGAACCGAGGGTAGAAACGTAAAAGTATACCAGTCTTGCATCAATCTCCTTCCCCCACTCTTTCCCTCGTTTTCTACTCACTTTCTCTCTCTTTCTATCTCCCGCTTTTCTTTTTCTTTTTTTCTTTTCTTTTCTTTTTCTTTTTTTTAATTTTCCCTCATCTAAACAGCAAATCTCTCTCAATTCCATTTTCAAATTCCGACAATCTATCCCTTAGATGACTACTCTATGTTATCTCTCTAACTCATCTTGACCGTTTGCTATTTATAAATTCAAAACCCTTAAAAAAACACCAGTAATCAAAATTAAGTAAATCTCTGGTTTTCTTGAGTATTCTCCCATATCGAATTTGCAAACGCCACAATATAACTCCTTTAACCACTCGTTTAAGAGGCAGATGCTGTTTTCGTCTATTAAGCCGCCGTTTATAGCTCCCGGTGATTATCACCGTTTCACCGCCGACCCCCGTCGCCGATCCTATCAAGAGGTTGAGGCCATCATTGTTAAATCTCCTGTAGGTTGTCTTATGATGCCGTTTTCTTCTTCCTTGAATTTTACTTTTTTGGTTTTTTATTTAATTTGGTGCGATTAGGATAAAAGTTTGTTCTTGGGGTTTAGATTTGTTGACATTTTGGAGCTGACCGCTAAGGAGGCAATGCAAGTTGTGGTAGCAGAAATTGTGTTGGTGGAAATGATTCCATTTGCTTGCACAGTGAAATTGGTTCAGGAATGATATTTTGGAGAGAAATTGAAGTGAGAGTAGATGGGAATGGAATTGGGTTGATGGTGGTGGTTTTGTTACGAAAACAAGTGCAAAATGTGCCAATAAAAGGAGTGTTGCTACATCCAAGTCTTGCTCAGTCGCTCCTTCCTGCACCCTGAACAAGAGAGGATCAAAGGCACAATTTTTTCATTTCAATCCCTCTGTTTTGGGTCCAAATGCCCATTGTTTCTTCTTATTTTTACATTTTATGATGGTAAATGTGCAGTAGTGTTATTTGCACAGAATATATTTTATCGAAAGGTGTGAATTATAGTTAGAAATGAATAATGCTATCGGGCAGGAAGTCTATGTTCATTACTTCATTTGATAGGGTTTCTTTTGGGTTTTGCTTATTTTGTGGGATTTCAGAGTTTGAACGATTTTTGTCCTTACTAAATTTCGCTTCATACTCGAATTGAACATGGTTAACATTGAAAATGGAAAAGATGCAACGTGCTTTGGATCTGCAGGCCCATAAACCTTTCTTCACTGAATGCTAGGTCAATACTGAAGATCAATAATGTGCGTGTTTTGTGAAACATTATGCAGTACTGAAACATCTAAATTAGTATATGAACTTCAGAAATAATCAGAAAGCCGAGCGAACACTTTCTGTGCATCAGAAATACCAATTTCATCCTATATAGAGTAGATTGCAAAATATTCGTTCTGTTGCCTAGCTTTGCCCAAGAGAGCCAAGACCATCATTTGTTGAATCATATCACCGTGCTTAGCCTTATTGCTTGTCCACCTCAACCTACAAGCATTAGCCCTCCTGATTGACTCTGCAGGGCCTTCAAATTCTGCGATATAGCTTGCTAACGCACGCTCAAGTCCTTGCCCACACAAGGTAAAGTGTGGTTGTACGAAATCACATAAAAAAAAAACCCATCTCATTCAACAAGATTTAGGAGAGCCAAGAGTTACAAGAACGTGGGGAAGATATTTATTTCAAAATTGAAGTGGTTACTAGAATCAATAATGTTATCTATTTCATACTTGAATGAATCCAAGAAAAGACCAAGGCAAAGCCCTGCCTTCCAGTAATTAAACATGGTGATCACACTCCTAATCTTACTTAGTAAAGGAAGAGAAGCCCTATACATCAATGCCCCAATCCCCTCCACAACAACAACAGCCAAGGCTGCAGACAGAATGTCCCAGTCACCTGTTTGCCCAATAACTGTGGCAAAGGCAGTTGCACAATAAAATCCAACCAAGAAAAAGAACAACTTCATTGGAAAATCTTTCCTTAACTCCTGAATTCTTACACCCAATTTGGTTTGAAATGCTTGGATGGCTCTAATTAATCGTGTGTTGC
Organism: Trichilia minutiflora; assembly: GCA_035590515.1. Classification (NCBI taxonomy): domain Eukaryota; kingdom Viridiplantae; phylum Streptophyta; class Magnoliopsida; order Sapindales; family Meliaceae; genus Trichilia; species Trichilia minutiflora. The sequence continues at coordinate 23,205,532 of JAVXUL010000001.1, forward strand.
CATTACTGCCATTTGTAGAAGGATCAAATCCTCTATCATCTACACTGCTCCCAATAGGCCAGGACATTTTCCTGTGCAATTTGAACACAATTTGTCTCCAGTTTATAATGCATTCAGAAGTAGAGAATAGTTGAAAACATCAAATTTACAGAACAACCAGCAATTGCCAAAGAAAATATGCCCTGTTTGTATGGAGAGTTGCTAATTCTTGTCTAACAGGACATGGACTCCAAAAGTAAATGTGTAGTCATTCCAAAATGACAAGCTAAGACTCCAGCCAAGTATATTTCGCAGCAACCAACCTGAGTGGAAAAGGTTTTCCTAATGTACAGATCCAATTCTCTAAATAGTGTTTATGAGGCAGTAAAAGTTTATAAGACAAATATCATTGATCCTTGAGCATAGGCTACCTATGTATGCCTGTTTACCATCATGCTGGAAGGTCAGAGGATAATGTTTAGTGGTAGCTGCCAATTAAAGATCGACATTATCATTGTAACAGTAAACTGCTTACATTCAGGTGCCAACAGTCATTCCACAGCTAAGACATAAAATCCAACAATGTTCAAGCTCATCACAGTGTTGAATACCACAACCACATCACAGAAAAATTTCAAGCAAAATCTTTTCAACCAAAACATTGACCACATTTGAGATCTTATGCATATACCAAAAATTATCGAGATACAACAGTCAAAGTTGACTGTCGAGAGTTGTGAACACTTACTTGAGATTGCCAACCAAGTAATGTTGAGATTCATGGTGGAAAAAGCATTGACAATAAAACTTATTGCTAAAGTTATAAGCGTTTTTGTAAAAGCAAACTGCAAAAATCATGACTTCCGCTCTTGATCTCACACAGTCTGAAGCAGGAAGGAAAAGCTTACTTCTGGGATACTTGGGTAATGTAATTGTAGTTGCCATCCTCGTATAGGAACCAGCAAATAGCTATTCACTCTTTGCAAATAAGCCAACCAATAAGACAGAAAACACATGGAAAACGAAGTAAAATGAGCATATCATCATGAATCAGACAGAAAAATTGGGGCATCTCTGAATTTTAATGAAATTACAACTAACGGTGGGAAATAATTACAGTACAACTGAGCACCTGATTGAACATATCAAAAAATACAAGGATTGTAGTTTAACTATCAAAGCTCATAAACGAATTTGATCAGTAACATGACCTCCAACTTATTCCAAATTCCATATGGTAAGATTCTACTATCATTTTATTCACATAGAATTACTTCATTATCAAACAGGTTTCAATTAATTTCGCATATTTCCTAATGTTCAATGAAAAATCAGCAAAGCGAAAACTAAATGGCGAAGCTTGACAACCAAATGCGGTGGTTAGCTGTGCTTTACCAACAAGCAACAACCCACTAATGAATACAATTTCCTTAGTTAGATTCCTCAATCAAATGATAAAATGACAGAAACTGCAAAGCAGAAAGAGAGAATCTTACAGTATAGTGATAATTTTTGCAGTGACTGAATGAGCCTTACCTGTTGCTTCTTCTTCCTTCGTCTTATTCTTCTATGGTTTGACGATTGACCTTAATTGTACATTTGGGTCATACTATTTATTGGGTTTTGAGAAAGTTAGATGGAGTTTTTGTAAGTTGAAATAGAGATAGGATTTCCGTCGGTTTAGAAAACACCCAGCTGCTATTTGTACGAAGCATTTTTTTTTTTTCGAATTAATCAATTATAAATATATTTCAGCTTTTATTTATTTATTTTCGGTTTTAGAACTATTGACTTTCTTTTGAACAGTCAGTTCGACCCAATCTTATTTTAGTTCACAAATTTCAAACATTAATTTTTTATTTCGCTGCTGAGAACATATATATTTTATAATAAATTATTATTATAAATGAAATCTTTCAATAAAAAAATTCAAAAAATTTAATAATTTTGATTAAAAAAAATTGTTAATACAAACATTATTATTAAAATTTATCGATGTCACAAAATAAAAAAGCGAAAAAGTAAATAGTAAATGGACAAAAAATTTTG
>JAVXUL010000001.1:23214252-23248108 GCA_035590515.1 Trichilia minutiflora
ATAATACAAAAATAAAAAACGTATTTTGAGTCGTTGTTAGGAGAATGGTGGCCGTCGTTGGGAGAATGCTTCGCGTCAGTGGGAGAAAACAAACGGAGGAGTGAAGTGAACGGGTGAAGATGAGTAAAGTTGATGAGGGTAATTTGATCCAAATATTTTGAGTCAAAGTTAAAATTCAACGTCATTATTTATTTGATTATTTTTGATTACAGACTTTGAACAGTGATCAATTTTGCTTAATTCCCTTGAATAAATTAAGGATTTTTTTAAGATTGTTTTTTTTTATGAGTATTTGGTAATTTCAACTTTTAGTAGGATGTACATAATTTTATATTTATAATTTTTGTGACTTATCAATTACTTTCTTTTTAATTTGTAAACTATATTTTAAAGATCTTACAAAATATTAGTTAAACTTATTTTTAAAATTTTATTTTTATAAATAAAAATGATTAATTATGCAAACTCTTTTTATAAATTGTGAAAGATAAATTATAAGATACAAAGTAATGAGATACTATTCTTTGATTGTCTTATTAGTTACATTATTTTTTATTAATTTTTTAATTTAACCATTTTTGTGTATCAATATTATTATTCGTATATAATTTAAAATATAAATTTGTATAAAGAATTTGTATCTTCAACATTTTTAAAAAATTAAATTATAATTTTATATGTCTTTAAAGTTTATATTTAAAATAAATTAAATGAAAAGGACTCTCTTTATGTGACCAAAAATGTTCCTTTTAGACTGTAATTATATTTGAAAAAAAAAATATTTCTTAATCAACCAAGTGTGTGTGTAGGCAAGGTACCTTATTACGTTGTCAGACATTATTTTATAAATTTATCTTCTACAAAATTTCATGCAAGTGCAAGCCTCGGTCTTGTAAACACATCATGCGTGCTAACTACAAAGGGCATAAATTATATATTAAGGATAAACGTAATAAAAACCTTAAATGTAATTAAAATATGTAAAATCCCTCGACAATGGTTTGATGATGAGATTTGTTATACAGCGATTGCGTTGATTTTGAGTGTAAATTATCAAAAGTTTTTATAACAACTGTTTTGTATTTATTTTTGATTAAATAAATTAGAGTTTTCTACGTAGAAATCCGATTGTAAAGTCATACTGTATTATTCAAATTGAGATCTTTTTATAGTTAATTTAAATACCAGAAAGTATAAATAATAACTGTTAAGCAAAAGTGATTTTTTTATAAATATTTTTAATATTCGTCTCGTACTCGATAGACCCTAATTCGATTGCCGGCAAAGGAAATTTATTTTCCATTTTGGCTCCTTATTATTAATCTGATTTCCATTTTCATTTTATTATCTAAAACCCGGAAACTCAAGGTACAACACCTATACAGCACAAGGAACAATCGAACGATATATTTCCACAGGGGATTACGAGGATCTTTGTCAATCTTGAATTCTAGATTTATTCCAGTGGCAGTGGCGGGAAATAAAAAGGAGAGTAATTCACAATAGATTTCCTCGCTCCTCAGAAAAAACCAGAAAAAATAGAATGGAGGAGGTGACGATAGTGAATCAAGAAGAGGACGAATTCGAGTCGAAGGAGAGAGTACTACAGAAATACTTCTTGCAAGAATGGAAGCTCATCAAGTCTCTCTTAGACGACATCGTTTCCAATGGTCGTGTTACCGATCCATCTTCTGTCCACAGGATCCGATCGATTGTACTGTCTCTCTACTCTCATTGTAAATGCATTATGTATTTCATGTGTATTTGCATATAAGTTGATGTTGAATTCTGTTCTTTTTTTCGAAATTAGGAATTGATTTTCGTTTGAGGTTCTGAGATTAGAGTCGAAATTTGAATTGTCTTTGATTTGGAATATTATTGGACGGATCTAGTTTATTGAAATATACGCTACAAGTAATTGCTTTATTAGTAGATTTTAGTCATCAGTTTATGATAAATTGCGGTTAAAATATTCCTTTATGTCATACAGATGGACAAGTATCAGCAACAGGGTGAACTAATAGAGCCTTACTTGGAGACCATTGTTTCGCCGTTGATGTTCATTGTTCGCTCTAAAACGATTGAACTTGGTGTAGCTTCGGATGAAATTCTTGAAGTTATTAAACCTATTTGCATTATTATTTATACACTGGTTACTGTTTGTGGTTACAAGTCTGTGATCAAGTTCTTCCCGCATCAGGTTTCTGATTTAGAACTTGCAGTTGCTTTATTGGAGAAATGTCATGACACAGCTTCAGTTACATCTCTGCGGCAAGAGAGTACAGGAGAGATGGAAGCAAAATGCGTGATGCTTTTGTGGCTTTCTATTCTGGTGTTGGTTCCATTTGATATCTCATCCGTTGATACCAGTATTGCTAACAACGTTAATATTAGTAAAAATGAGCCTGCTCCTTTGGTATTGAGAATATTAGGGTCCTGTAAGGATTACCTTTCGAATGCTGGTCCCATGCGCACTATAGCTGGACTGCTGCTCTCCAAGCTTCTAACTCGTCCAGATATGCCAACAGCCTTTGCCAGGTTATCTCATAATTCAAATTACTATTTATTTCTAAGCATTGTGTTAAGTTAGTCTCATGGTGTTGCATGGCCTAAACATTCTTTCTAGTCAATCTGCAGTTTAATTATGTTATTATCCTAGAAAAGAGGTTCAAACTTTTTGGTTTTCTCTCTCTTCTTTTGGTTACCTCCAGTGAGGAAGAAACATTTTTGTGATTTTATATTGAATATTTTTTTATTCAGATTTGTAATCTCCAGATTTTTTCAAAGTGTGAGTGTAGAATATCACTCTCTACTATAAGAATTTGTTTCAGTTAGTATGCTGAAAATTAAAGTTACCTCATAGTATAATGTGTCTTATCTGCTGCCTTAATTTATTTCCTTTTCAGCTTTGCCGACTGGACACACGAAGTCTTATCTTCTGTAACAGATGGTGTCATGAATCACTTTCGCTTATTAGGTGCTGTGGAAGCATTGGCTGCCATTTTCAAGGTTTGTTTTGGTACTTTAAATTTATGTCACTGCAAAAATCATTGATAATTGCTTTTCTTACATGTTTAAATTAGATTATGGCTTAAGTTTCATGTATAGTGATTCCATGAAAATATCTTGGTCCAAATATTATTCATTTGTAAGTTATTAAACGATTGCATTGTTGCATTTGAAGTTTTTGCATGTTGAAATATGCTTTCTAAGTGATTTCTTGTTGGAGAGATGGTATGAATGGGGTATATTTCTTGGAAGTTGTTCTAAGCAATCTTCTGCTGTCAATTTGCTGATGGTTATATTGTCTTTGTGACCATTGATACGTGGCAAATGATGGATTTTGTAATAGTTGACTGCAATGATATTACCAACTTTCATTTCAATTAGTTCTACCCAAAGAAGTTTAATTTTTCAAGTCACGGATAACTAGGATTTATCTTGTTAAATCATCAGGTTTTATTTAAATGTTTGTCAAATGCATCACTTTAAATGTTGTTTGCTTTTGAACAATTAGATCTCTTATTTATTATTTATTATAATCAGGCTGGTGGTCGAAAAGTGTTGCTGGATGTTGTTCCTGATGTCTGGAATGATGCATCAACATTGTTTAAGTCTGGTTCTGCTGCTCGGAGCCCTCTGCTTCGCAAATATGTGGTGAAGTTAACTCAAAGGATTGGGATTACTTGTCTCCCTCGTCGCACACCATCTTGGCGATACGTGGTTGGTTTCTGTTTTAAATTTATTATGCCATCTAACTGTAACTGCACCATGATTTTGATGAACTTTCATTTATTAGCATCTTAATGTCTGTCCTTGATAATTGTATTACGACTGATGTTTGACTGTATTCATGCACGACATGTTCTATTGGTTGTGCCTTTGATCATTTATGCATTATCAAGCTATATGGCCATTTGGGGACAAATTTGATGTAGCCTAACTTTATGATGGATGGATGGGTATAAGGTAGAGATTGGAGGGCTCATGAACCACCCATGTAAACATAGAGGTCCCACTTGCACTATAAACAGTTGAAGATGCAATGTTCTTTTTCTTTGCCCAAGTGTTGACACAGCATTTTTGTTAAGCACAATGTCAATGTGTCCATCACTAGCCATATGTTTCAGAATTGTTAATGGCTAACATTTTCCGCTCTCTGTTATACTTCTTTGAAAAATGAAATCTCTTTCTGAAATGACAATATGTGTCTCATTATCGACATACCTTGTCATTCCTAAACTACCAATCAAAAGGATCTGCCCAACGATATTATAGATTCTCATCTTGGTGTCTCCTTTTGTCTCCATTCCTTGTCATCAGTTGCTACATTATAATTTTTTATCACTGACATTATCCTTTTGAATTGCTATTTTGCCTAAGTGGAAATGAGGTGGGGAGTGGTGATGATACGCGTCACGTTTAAATCCTACTTATTAAACAGAATCAAGTTTTCTCTCTTGTAATGGTTTTATTAATTAACTCAGCATAGGACATGTAATACATCATGACACTGATGCTTTCTCTTGCCTTCTTGATATGCCTTACATGCAGAGCAGAACCAGCACCCTTGGAGAAAGTATGTCTTTGAGGGGTGCGTCAAGAGAAGCAGATCATCGTGATGATAATGTAATTGACAGCTCCAAATCAGAACAAAATTCAAACTGCCCCAAAGAGGAAGAGATGGATGTTCCTGACATTCTGGAGGACATTATTGAAATTTTACTTTCTGGATTGAGAGACACGGTATGTTTTAAGGGTGAAAGTCTGTTATGGAGATGGTAGTCATCCTTGGATTTGCATTTTCCTAATTGATCTAAAATTGTATGATTAATGGGATCTGTCAGTAGATATTACAAGCCTTCTGGGCTCCTGTAGATGGTCACTGATTTGTGGAGGCATTCTCAATTTTGGATACATGACTTATTCTCAATAAACCTTGCCCTGTAGATCTGAGTTTTAATGATCTTCCAAAACATGACTAAAGATTCATGGATTGCTCAGGAATGTGCCACTTTTTTCTGTTCACTTTGGTTTAAATCTACTTCATTGTAACTTTTACCATTTTGTTCCAGTGATGTCAATCTTGTTGTTAATGCAGGACACCGTTGTGCGCTGGTCTTCTGCAAAAGGAATAGGCCGTATAACTTCATGCTTAACATCTTCCCTTTCAGAAGAGATATTGTCATCTGTACTTGAGCTCTTCTCCCCAGGCGAGGTATATCACTGTTGCTCTTCATTGCATCTTGTTCTGCCTTTGTCCCTTAATTGGCCTGAGTTACCATTGCAGATAATTTTAAGTCAGAGATACCTGGGAATACCATAACTATACTGCATATAGTTTTTCTGTTCTTTTTTGTGTTATTCTTTGTACAATTTTAAATGCTGGTAACACAAACATGCCACATTTTGCAGGGAGATGGTTCATGGCATGGTGGCTGTTTAGCCTTGGCTGAATTAGCACGTAGAGGATTGCTCTTACCTGGCAGTCTTCCCAAAGTTGTACCTTTTGTTGTTAAGGTTTGTAGTCTTTCTTTTTTTCCTTTCTTTTTTTCATGCAGTGATTGAAGGTTTTTCGCTATTCAAAGATTAACATGCTGTTGCGCCATGATAATTTTCTGCATTTCTGCTGTGTAATTGATGAAAAAAATTTTCCTTGTAAATAATGCCATGGTTATTCAGATTTTCATTAAATTTGATCCTATCTTTTATTTCCTTTTTGTCTCCTTAGCTGTGTTTAGCATGTTTCTTTTCACCTGCGAGATGTGACTGAAACATGATTGTGTTTGAGTTGTGATTTAACTTTTATTTTCTTAACAGGCACTACATTATGATATTCGAAGAGGTTCACATAGTATTGGCTCTCATGTGCGTGATGCTGCTGCCTATGTTTGTTGGGCGTTTGGACGTGCATATTATCACAAAGATATGAGAAACATACTGGAACAGCTTGCTCCTCACTTATTAACAGTGGCTTGTTACGATCGGGAGGTGCTATGCATCCATTTTCTTTTCATTAATCCACCATTCTTTCATTGTCTTTTGCCATGTTAAAACTTTTGATGTATGATTAGGTTAACTGTAGGAGAGCAGCTGCAGCCGCGTTTCAGGAAAATGTTGGAAGACAAGGAAACTACCCACATGGCATTGACATAGTGAATACTGCAGATTATTTTTCACTCTCTTCACGAGTAAACTCTTACCTTCTTGTTGCTGTCTCTATTGCTCAATACGAGGGTTATCTTTACCCATTTGTGGATGAACTGCTGTATAATAAAATTTGTCACTGGGTATGCTCTTGCCTCAATCTTCCTGTATCTATTTGAATGCATTCATATTCCCTGGATGAAGCATGTAGCAGCAGGAAATTAGCTGATACATATCTTCCCAGTCTATTCTATTACAGGTTTTCATCCTAGTTTTCCACATTTTATTCTACACTTCATGTGAACTAAGTTTCAATACCGACATAATAGCTGTAATCATCCTTGTCTTTTGGTTATAACGTTTAGCTGGATTTTTCACTAACCTTTTGATAATATTCATAATTTACAAGGTAGGGCACATGAAACGAATTAACAATCTGATTTATTCTTTCTTATACTTTTTGCCAAATAGTCACCATTTTTTTTTCATCCTTTTTCAATGAAATTGGTGGTTTTTAAAAACTGTTTAATGTCTTTAGGATAAAGTCTTAAGAGAACTTGCAGCAGAGGCACTTTCTGCTCTTGTCAAATATGATCCTGAATATTTTACGAAGTTCGTTCTGGATAAATTAATTCCTTCGACTCTTTCAACTGATTTATGCACACGCCATGGTGCAACCTTAGCATCTGCAGAAGTTGTTTTGGCTCTACATAAGTGTGATTATCGACTTCCTGCTGGTTGGTATTCTTTCCTTCCCCTTGAACCTTATGTTTATTTGAATTAAAATGTGTGATTTTATCATATTTAGATATCTTTTGTTGTGTTGATTTCATGCTTAGTTCTTTCATAAAGAAATTTAACTTCCAGAAACTTCAATTGGATGAAGTATGTTGTTAAGCTTCGGTAACATTTGGAAAAGATGATACTATCAAGCATTTAAAGCAAGATTTACATGGATGCAAATATAAATCTGATGAGTGATCTATTATTGTGTTGGAGGCAGTCGTTAAAGTGGAGATTTAATAAAATCCTGATGGCAGTTTCCTTTGCTATTTGCAATTTAAAACCCATATAATAGGTGATAGTTGGGCTTTATAGTGTAAAGTCGAAGTATTCTATAGCATTTTGGTGCCCACCCAACTCACACAAAGGAAGAGTAGTTATCCGGTTCCTTTCTGGAAGCAAAATTGCAGTTTTGATATATATATATATAAGAAAGTTTGTTTATTTTGTAAATAAAAAGTGAGAATAAGAATTAGCATCTTGCTAGCTGCTTTGAATGGTGAGACTACATGTATCATGTTCTGTATCTTAGTTTTAAATTCAAGGCAAGTAATTCCTATTTCTATTTCTTTTTGACTTTTGTGAATGAATTAACCAAGTTATGGGTTTTGCCATTTGGTTGTCTTTCACAGATAAACAGAAACACGTTGCTGGAGTAGTTCCTGGTATAGAGAAAGCACGACTCTATCGCGGGAAGGGTGGAGAGATAATGCGGTCAGCTGTTTCCCGGTTCATTGAATGTACCTCTTTATCTTCTGTGTCATTACCAGAGAAAACAAAGCGAAGTTTGCTTGATACTCTTAACGAGAATTTGAAGCATCCTAATTCTCAGATACAGGTGCTTGTAACGTTAGATTTTCTGAGTGTCAGCTTGTCTAATTTCTTTATATATTCTGATTTGGTTAATAAAAAGTTGTATGAAATGTATAGAATGCAGCTGTTAAAGCCTTGAAGCCATTTGTGCAAGCATATCTTGCAGCTACTGACAGTGGAGTTGCTGGTGGTATAACAATGAAGTACCTGGAACAGCTGACTGATCCCAATGTGGCTGCTAGAAGAGGATCTGCATTGGCCTTAGGTGTTTTGCCATATGAACTTTTGGCTAATAGGTGGAGGGATGTGCTTTTAAAACTTTGCAGCTCTTGTGCAATTGAGGTGTATTACAGAATTTTTTGTGACATTTCTGTTTCCCTCACTCTAGTAACATAAACAGATAATTGACTCAAAACAACTGGATATTTTCTGAGTGCAGGAAAACCCTGAAGACAGAGATGCTGAAGCACGTGTTAATGCTATTAAAGGACTTATATCAGTGTGCAAGACATTGATTCAGGCACAAGAACATTCCAGCATCCATCCTGGAGAGGCTGAAATATCTTTGTTTCATCTAATAAAAAATGAAGTGGTGACCAGTCTATTTAAAGCTCTTGATGACTACTCCATAGATAATAGAGGTGATGTGGGTTCTTGGGTTCGTGAGGCTGCTATGGATGGCCTTGAAATGTGTACATATATTCTCTGTAAGAGAGATTCTGTAAGCTCCAGTAGAAAAACACATGAAGTTGAATCTATATCAGAACTGTCTGATAGCATAATGGAAGAAAAGATACATTCATTATTCGATGCAAATCTGGCCACCACTTTAGTTGCTGGAATAATAAAGCAAGCTGTGGAGAAGATGGATAAATTAAGAGAAGCAGCTGCAAAGGTTCTCCATAGGATTTTGTACAACAAGAAAATTTTTGTCCCCTTTATACCTCACAGGGAAAAGCTAGAAGAAATTGTTCCTAATCAAGTAGATTTGAAGTGGGGGGTAAGTGCTAATGGGCAAATTTCCCTCTGCTGTGCATTATCTTAACTAATATCTTTCTTTGATAGAAGGGAAATACTGCTTGCCTTGTAGGTACCCACCTTTTCATATCCACCTTTTGTACAGTTACTTCAGTTCAGTTGCTATAGTAGGGTACTGCTATCTGGATTAGTTATTTCAATTGGTGGTCTGCAAGATTCCTTGAGGAAGGCATCACTTTCAGCATTGTTGGATTACCTTCAAGGTGAAACTGAAGACCTAACTGAAAGAAGTGTCAGAGAGTACATGCTATCGAATGACCTCCTCTGGGTACTACAACATTACAAGAGATGTGACAGAGTGATCATTCCTGCTTTGAAGGTTCATAATATCTTGCTCAGGAAGATTTTTTTACCATGATTAGCATACCCATATTCTTTTTTTCACACCACAAATCTCAAGACCTTAATTGCTGACCTTGTTTGTCTGTATTTGTTTCCCTTTGATTTCATGAATTAGATGACTAAGAAAGTTTTTGTGTGATCAAACTGAATTGTTTTGAGCTGGAATGCAATGGCAGGTTTGCGAATTAGTGAATACTAGCTGATGATCCCTTTCTTGTGTTTTTTTGGCCTTGATTGTGGTAGTTGGGTATTATATTTAACAATTGACAGAAACTTTTTAAGGGTAATTCTTCTACATTGCGTGCCTTGCTCTGCCCCTATGACCATGTATAATAAGCTGATGAACTCCTTGGTTCATAGTATATGCATATTTGACCATTCATCTGTGTTTTCTCATGCTTATACACATCCGTACATATAATTTTCCTTATTTTCTGTTGAATAATTTAACCTTGACGATTTATATCATGTTTTGCAGACAATTGAGTCTCTTTTCAGCAGGAAGATATTCTTGAATATGGAGGTTAGCTTTTTCATCTCTCAGAATTTTCTGTTCTTCCATCCATACCACAAGTACTGGAACTTACTGCATGTAGCATTGTTCTGAGGGATAACTGATATAGTGCTCATATTTATCGTAAGTTTTGACTTTCGAGGAAATCTCTTGTCCATTAACAATGTCTGCCAATTCTTGGCAAAAAAAAAATCTGTGAATTAATTCACCTAGATTTTTATCCCTATAATCGCTGCTGGTCCAGCATTGTTTAGGGGCAAATGAGTATGCTTCGTACAGCATAGTGTACTTGTTTCTACTCTCTTTGGGGTTTTTTGTTTCTTAGTGGACAGCTGTACCTCATTACTGTACCAATTCTTCATCATTTTTGCCATACAATTTTCGGTCTTTTATCAAATATATCTACTTGTAATTTGTTGATGTAAATTATTAAAAGCATACTTGTGGCTTAGAAATGTATTCGCTATGTTTGTGAATATTAGTTTTTTCTTTGAAATATTTTAACCATGAAACACCTAATGTCATATTTTAGGAGGATCGTACACCAATCTTCTGTGCTGGTGTTTTGGATTCCCTGGCGGTTGAATTGAAAGTATCCAAGGACTTCTCTAAATTATATGCGGGCATCGCAATACATGGATATATTGCTTCAGTTTCAGATCCCATCAACACACGGGCTTTCTCACATCTTCTAAATTTCCTTGGCCATCGCTACCCTAAGGTTTGTCATACCCTCTCATCACCTTATGAATTCAGTTGGTAACAAAAGTCATGGGTTTGATTATGATCCCATATTTTTGGGTTTCTTATTCTTTCCATTCACACAGATTCGTAAAGCTTCAGCGGAACAAGTCTATCTTGTCCTGCTGCAAAATGGAAGTCTTGTGGCTGAGGACAAGATAGAGAAAGCAATAGAAATTATTTCTGAGACATGTTGGGAAGTTGACATGGAAGCCATCCAGCACCAAAGGTTAGAATTGTATGATATTTCTGGTCTGGGCACGGGACTAATCACCAATATTAACAAATTATCAAACAAGGATGGCGAGAAGAGGTGTAATGCTGCGGACGAAAATGCATCATATTCCTCCTTAGTTGGCTCAACAGGATTCTGACTTGCATATCGTCAATTTGTTGTATCCTATTAACGTGGATTGACCTTTTTCTATTGCTTGTTTGCTTGTAACCTTCTTGAGAAAGCATGTGGTGTCCCGGCAATTACATGAGATTTGGTCGTCGTCTGTTTTGAGTAAAGATAATTTTACCGTCCCAGCAATTACATGAGATGTGGTATCACACGACCTTAAGACCAGAAACCAATGTGATAAATTATCATGTAACTTACCTTTGTTTAAATACTGTAATTTAACCCTCTCCAAATTAACAATCTAGTTGGAAAAACAAGTAGCGAAGGAGCAAGACTTTATTCACTTCCTTTCTTCAGCTATGTCAACCTAGCACATCAAGTCTCTTACCGAAAGATTAGTAGAACAAGCGATACAAGCCAACATACATACATGACCCAGGCCTCTCAAAAGTGGTCTCCACGCAGCCCACCCAATTTGCTTGCGTGGTGCGGTCATCCAGTACAAAATTACAGATCAATTGTCTGAAAACAAAGGATTTAACCAGCAAATTCAACCATTTCGTCTTTGAAAGTCCTTGGGGATTCACAGTGTGGTTAGGCAAGCATTCCCTTAGTAACATGTCATGACATCCACGATGATCAGACTTATAACGCCATTTGACAGATATTATATAAATATTCTAGACATACCAGCGGCAAAATTATTTCAGGGGACGACAAATCCATTCCAGAACTCAGCCAAATCTAACGTAAGTTCAAAATTGAATAATAAATTCACATAAATTACAAACATGGGCTTCTTCATTCAACAAAAGGAGTACGGCTTACGGCTGGTAATTCTCGCACAAAAGTTGTGCAATCTGCAAGTCAATGGCATAGTAGAAGATTGACTTCTTGTTCACTGCTGCAGAGCAGAATGGAGTCAATCTATGCATTTAACCAAGGAAACATGTTGGGAGATAAAGGCAGCCTTGTTGTAAGAACTTCAACACCAGTTTCAGTGACCTGTATGAAAACAAATTTCTTAAAAGATTGACGCAGTTAATATAAATGGTAACCATTTTTCTGCTTCATATGATAAAGACTCGTCCAAAATGGATACCAACATACACACAGCAAGCAGCAACCTAGACCCCGATGCAGATTTCTTCTACAATATTCCAGAGCTTTAATCAAAATTTTACAGCCTTTAAGAGTCAAGAATAGAATAGTTACACTTCCCATGAAATCCACTCATGCTAACCTTACTGGATCAGTCCAAATCTTTGAAGACATCTCAATCTAGTTCTGCAGTATGAATCTTCTTTGGAGAGCACAGAGATCTATCTCAAGTGATATAAAGGTACAAATAAATGCAGGTCCTTTACCCAGGAGAGAGAGCCCAAAGCTTTGCATATCTTAAAGTAGGACATACTCATGTCATTCATGTTAAGTAGCTATCCAATGGTGTAATTCTATGTATTCCTTTAATCCATCCCTGGCCAAACTGAATTAACTGAGTACCAAAAGGGGCAGAACCCCAACCAAATTGCGGAAATCATCATCTCCAACCCAAGTAAATAACTATATCACAAATTTACATCATAAACAGGCATAAAACAAGGAAATATGATGATATGTGCAGTTACCAAAAGAGTGTGTTCAAACTGAGCACTACGTTTTCCATCTGCTGTAACAGCAGTTCAACCATCAGGCCACATCTGATCACGCCAAATCCCTATCCAGGAAAAAGATTTGAATGTAGTGAGCAAGGAAGAAACTGTTCTTCTAATAGGTTCAACAATATGTACAAGTCAAAGAAGTACCAGCATTAATCAAAGGTTCTAATAGGTTCAACAACATAAACAACCTATTAGAAAGTATTCTTCTAATAGGTTCAATACTATATATAAGTCAAAGAAGTACCAGCATTAATCATTGGACCAATTGTAAAGGTCTGTCCAGCTTTCATCACACCAGCAGCTTTATTTTCTGCTCAGATCAAAGCAAACAGTTCAGATGTGAAAATCACTTAGAAAAAAGTGGTGTTTGAACTCTTTCGACCCAATTAGGTTAGAAGGTAATTGTTATCCTCTATTGTGAAATCCATGAAATAGAAGAATTTTTTATAGTAAATATAGAATTTGAAAGCTTCATATAATACTTGCATAACAAGGAATGTTTGGTGAACAGCTCACCAATACTGTGGCCACAATATGATTTTAACTATTTTATCGAAAGAAAATGAAATTACTAAATACCCTTATCATCTTTGACAAAATAGCAACAACTTACAAATGCAAACAAAAAATTACACATTAACACACAGAATCCTGACATTGAAGCATGTCGGTTGATGACTTCACCAATTTCACGAAATTGCACCCCATGTTTCACTAAAATTTTAAAAAGCAGAATCAGAAATCGAAGTACGGTCCCAAAACCATCTATTTAAAGTTGAGTTGGGTGAATACTTAAATCAGAATTAACCATGCAAATCCAGCACAAATAGTAGACACCTAAAACAACAAATTGGAGTATTAATCCCAACACAAACCTAGAGATATTGCTTTCTCCAGCACTCATATGTACACTGGACCAATTGACGAGCTGCTTCATCAACATTACCCACAAAATATGTTTCATTCAAATCACCTACATAACCGAATCAACCATTGATCAAACCTGGACCTTCTAGTTAATACTTGAATTTATTTTTAAAATAGGTTTAAATAGAGAACTGTGTACCATGGACACCTTTATATTATAGTACACATTCACATCAACATTTACAATATCACGGTCCTTTAATTTCCTGAAGCAATTAAAACAAATTAAATATTATACATCAGATGATGTAAAATATGACAAGGAATATTTGAAAAATAAATTACTTAATACAGCATTTAAAAAAAAACACCAATTAATACAGACAAACAAGGGGCACAATCCTGAAAAAGAGTTAGCCAAAGGGAGCTACATGTAAAACAATAAATAACTTCTATCAAATCATCAGAAAAATGAGCTTTGCCCTTAGATATTTTAAGACTTACCTAGCATCTGGAATTCCATGACAGATTAGTTCATTTACTGACCTGCATGAGGAGGCATACATTCAGTTGATCAGTATGCTAGAATCCCATGCATCATGCATATCCAAAAAACATAATTTAAAGGGGAAAAAAACAGTATTAGTAAGTTACAAACCAGCAGCAATAGTTGCCTTGTGAACTACTCGATCAATTTCTTCCATTGTGACACTAGGACGAATCATCCATGCAGCTGCATCCAAAACCTCCCCTGCGATCTTAAACTGAAGATTGCTCGAATTACAAGTTTATAAATATAAAATAGAGAACAGAATACATTAGTATAAGTTTCCATATTACGTACAGGCATTAAATTATTAATCATACACAAAAACTGAAACATCTAAATCACAAAAAATAGAAACCCAACTTACATGAAAACACTTAAAATGGCCACAAAAATCAATTATCTACTTATTTAACACAGATGCCTTTGTTTGAGCTCTTGGCATCCTTTCTTAATACATAATTTCGATTGTTTTCCCACCTCCATTTTGTAGTCATCAGCACTTTCTCAGTCTTTTATCCTTGATTGCATAGGGCCCATGACTTATTACCAGTATGTAAAGATGGGGGCCACAGAAAAACAAAGGCTAAGATGAGGAAAGAGTAACATCTTTCAGATGCAAAATTCTAAAATGGTCGTCCTACAGGATCTTTAAGCATATAATGGAACAGTTGAATCAACTCTGGAACAAAAAGAGTCAACATTGTAATTCCAACAATTAGCTTGTGATACAAGCTGTCATCAGCATTTCAAATTGGATCAAATAATTTCTGTTTTAGATCATATATTCCGAATCCAGAAGACATCTATTTCCTTCTCTCACTCAAATAGGCATAAGCACCAATGGACGCATTGCATAAAGCATACAGCAAGTGATGAAAGAATGTAAAATTTTCATGCAAATTACCTACGACAATGAAACAAGACAGTTTCTCACATTCTCTCAATCTTGTCCGGACTTTTGATCTTCACAAAAACATATCAATTAGGAAAATAAAGGGGTGCACTGTGAACAAAATAATGAGTTAATGACCGAAACTGTCCTCACAAAGAAAACCCAATTCAGCTCCACATCCACCTACATCTAAAAATGCTAGGAAGATTCTCGGTGAAATTTACCTCAACAACATGCTGCAGATCACTATTGGGCTCAAATTTGGGTATTCCCTAAAAATTTGAAAAAAAAAAAGGGAAAATAGAAATTGCATCACTGATACAAGACTCAACAAAGGTGAAGGACAAGAAAAGTTCCTTGAGTCTCAGACATGACAGTAAGATTAATGACATATTCTGCACTCCATGGTTCTATCAAATCGTGAAAAGGAATCATTTTTGGCAGTAAACACATGAATAAATTCATTTTCTAACATAAAAAAGTATTTGATAGAAATGATGCAAAGAACTCACATCTAATGCCCAATCAGGTATATCAATGTGAGCAGGTAAATTAAGCTTGCTAGATATGGGGCATGACTTCAGTTGTTTGCATATAAAAAAGTTAACGATCATTGCAATATTTTTGAAAACTGGAAATATAGTCCATAGGATATATAGGAAATACTAGAATATAAACAGAGTATTCCCCATTCAAAAACAGCGAAGACAACCGACAGTGTGAGTTTTATTAAAAAACTGTGCATTATACAGAAAGCATATCACATCTTGTTCAACTTAAGTGTGCCATCAGGAAAGTAATCCACTGACTTCAAGAAATACAAAGGAAAGTTAAGTTAAAAATGCAATTTGAAACTAAATCCTTGTGACATAACCCGTCCAATCAAAATGAGGAAGTTTTGGACTTTGAGCCTGTCCTTTCTTCTAGCAATATAGACAACTTTCATTCATTAAGTCTGAATTTTGTCCACTGGGAGTACCCATTCCAAGGGCAGATAGCTTTGCCTTCAAATGCACAGTTTTCAGAGAGCTCCAAGAAGGTTTGAAGCAGTCCTGATTACTGTTAAGAATAAAAAATCTTCATGAGTATCAGAAGGAAGAATTGGATACTAAAATTTCAACTAACATATTAAAAATGCAATGTCATCAAAGAACCAACAGCTTAGGCTCAAAATTTTTACAAGAATATCAATTTTCAAAAGGCACTACTTCCCATCTTGAATTGATTTTTAAAGTTGACAAAGTCTATCTATCAGAATTATAGCTAATCCTTCCCCATGTTACATTCATAATCACAAGAAAGTAAATCATTGATATAAGACAAAAACTCAATGCTTTAACCAAATTCACATACAAATTAACAAAAAGACATCAATAATCGCACCAAAAAGAAAAATTGCATAATAAACAAACAAGAATCTCTCACTACAAGAACTTCAAATATCAAAAGGCGCTATTTCCCTTCTTCAATTGATTTTTAAAGTTAACAAAGTATATCAGGATTATAGCAAAACCTTCCACATGTTACATTCAAAATCACAAGAAAGTAAATAATTGATATAAGACAAAAATTCAATGTTTTAACCAAATTCACGTACAAATTAACAAAAAGACATCAATAAACGCACCAAAAAGAAAAATTGCTGAAGAACAAACAAGAATCTCTCACTGCATATAACTTCCATAAACACAAAACATAAGACTCAGTCACAGTAAGGAAGGAGTACAAACCAGAAGGCAGCGCCTTCACGCGGAAGCTTTAATTCCGTGCACTTTGGACACCTACAAGATAACAAAAAGATTATAATCTCTCTGCAAGAACCAAAATTAACATCCATTCTATCAAAATGTATAGATAATACAAGAATTTCACTCCTTCGCGAAGAATTATTTGAACAGAGAGGGAAATGGAAATACTTACTAGAGATTGGCAGGCTTTCCGCATTGAACACGCGAGAAGCTCATAGACTGTGCCGCATCTCATCCGCCGGCCATCGTATCTTCAACTCTCCCTTCCTAATTACTTGAATTTGATGCAGAGAGCCAGCTGCTAGGGTTACAGTGAAAAGGGGAGATGGCGCACGCGAGGGAAAACGAAATTGTTTGGGTATTTTATACGTTTATTGTCGTGTTACGTCAGCATAGACACGTGTTTTCTTTTTAGTGGATCACTAACTCTACTTTCCCGTTTATTTTTCAAATAACAGATTGCTTGACAAGTTATCAAGCAACGGCAAATTTACCAAGTTTAAAATTTAAATTTAATACTACACCCTTCTTCTTCTTCTTTTTTATATACATAAAACCCTAATCTATTTGATTAAAAATAAATACTTAATAATCATCATATTTAAAAAAATAATTTAAATAAAATCCATCAACAGATTCTTTAAATACTTCAATGAAGAGAATTTTGATAGCTCAAATTTAGGATAAATATTAAGAAATCATTACATCGAATTTTTATTATAATACTATTCTTAAATGATTAATTTAATACTACATGTCTATAATAAAATTTTATATCTTAGATTATGACATTTGTGTATTTTAGGTTCAACTGGTTTTGAAAATATCATTTATCAATTAAGAGTATTTTACTAAAAAAACAAATATCAGGTATTGAATATTAACAAACATTATATTTAAATTAAATGCAAATATACTTACACTATTTCTCAATAATCAGTAACTAAAAATTTTATTCAATAATAATTAAAATTTAATTTTTTATAATATTTATCTTTTTACTAATTACAACTTTATTGTCAGCTTATATTACAACTTTATTGTCAACTTATAATGACGAAGCCTATTTTTGTGTCATGTACAATACAATTAGAGATAATAATTTGGATAAACGTATTATATTTACATCGTATTAGTAAACTTATAGTATTTTTTTGTACTGATTCGAATATGATATGTTTATTAATCGTCTCATCCGTTTATTAAACAAGTGATACAATACGATACGATTAAGTCATTAATTTTATTTAATTTATTCAATTCATTTAATTAATCAATATAAAATATAGTTTATTTAATTAATTATTCATTTAAATATAAATTAAATATCAAAATATAAATAAATAAAATTATTATATTAAATAATTATTTATTTAAATATGATTATTCATTTAACTATCATATTTTAATAGTGTTTTAATTTTATTTTAAACGGATTAACGAATTCAGAAGGTCAAATCTAAATCTAGCACGATTATTAATCATATGATACAAATGTGATCCGACTATTATTCATATCAAAAATTTTGAATCCGAATCTGTTTAATTATGTTGAATTTATGTCGAATAATTATGTCATAACCCAAATTGTCACCCTTAAATTCTAAGCGAATACAGCACACCAGTTGACGGAATTCATGGGTTTTCTTGAATAAACTTACTCATGGGATTAGCTTGTTGGGGATTATTAAGCACATAAAAACTAGGCCATTTGACTCGATTCATACCAAGGCCCGTATTCAAATACTTTGCATAATACAATGTTGACATAGCTAAATTTCCTTGCCATTATTTTCTTTCCACCCTTTTGGATGAATAATACCATCAACATCCCTCTTCAAAATTACTAACCTACAATATTTCCTTCACGCTGTTGATGCCTAACATTTTTTGGTACTTTGGCTATTAACAGTTTATTTTGGATTAGTAAAATTATCGTAATAACTATTTTTCGATTGTTTAAAAACACACACAAAAAAAAATATTAAGAATAATATCGGTTTTTCAGTATATAAACTCGGATATTTAAATCAAGTTTAAGATTAAAAAAAAAAGGAAAATATTAACAAAAAAAAGAAAGTTTATAGATACTTCACAAAATGATTATGTAATTTGTTGTTTGTTTAAACCCATTCATACGTGTGGTCATAAAAAAGCAGAGAACTTGATGTTTGTTAGAGGATTGTTGAGTAATGGTGTCATGTAATGAGTCAATACATAATCATTATTTATAAATTTAAATTAACGTAATAATTACTTAAACTGTGATTTATATAACACGAAATCTTAAATACGATATGATAATTTATAACGAATTTGAGGATTATTCGCAACTTCTTTTTATTATTTTTATTTTTAAATTGGAGTCTGTATTGAGTTAAAATCATTTTTTTCAATTAGATATTTACTTTAACGAGGATGGGACGATTATTATTAATATTAGAATTCTTAAGTCACCCATAAATTTAATTTTTGTATAAAAGTCGATTTCACGTGCCAAATAAGATATTGAGCGCATAATCAATTAAGATTGATTAGAATAGTGATCTCGGGGTGATCGCAGGATCAAGATTGGTTAGAATAGTGATCTCAATTTTTTTTCTAACAATGAATACTGGCTAAGTAACTCTTGAACGAATCTTTTAGATCCTTAGTAGGCCTAATGCATAATCCGATGATTGAAATACTTATGCTTTCATGAGGATTGTCTCTTCTTTGTGCGGTTACCACAATGGATTGATGATGCATTGATCTCTTTACAAATACGTCGCATCGCAGTTTTGAAAGATTGCAATGACGGCACCAAATATGTTATTGACTGTGCGGTAAATACGATAATCCCGATAAAATGATAGTAAAGGGAAGTGTGAAGTGAAGAGAGTATTTTGGTAACATCTGATATTGCAACGGAAAAAAACTAAGAATCTATTTAATCAGGTTTTTTTTTAATTTAAAAACTGAAAAAAAGCTTTTGTATAAAATAAGAATTTAAAAATTTAAGATAAAATTGTTTGATAAATATTTTATAAAAAATTTTATTTATTATTTTTTATGAATAATTTATTTTATAAAATAATTTAAATAAACTCTATTTTTAGTTAAAAGATAAAAATGACTTAAAATATTTATAATATTCTAAAAAATTGGATAAAAAAAAGAAAAATAAAAACTCATTTTTATAATTTTTTTGATAGAATTTATTTATTTATATATATACATTAAAAAAATTATTTATTTTTTAAAGAGTTTATAAAAATTAATAGTTAATTGAGTTTTTTTCTTATAACGAGAAGGTAAATAAAAAAAAAAAATTTCAGTCGAATAAAGATTAAGAAATTTTAACTTACTTATAGTGTAATTATTTGATATTTATGAGATTTAAATGTGTCATCAAATGTCATATCCTAACCCAAAATCCATCCCCTGATACAGCTACGGCCACCGAAAAAGATCAAAAAAATCACATAACCGAATATAATTCACATATCTTTTAGCGTATTAATGTTATATTTGATAATTTCAATTTCTACTAATTCATTTCAAATCAAAAACACAGCGGCTAACAACCATCACTCATTCTTTTTTTAATTCGTATTCAATTTCAATCGTATAAAAAATTGTTTGAATTCAAATTCTCACCAAATGTAGATGAGCTTGAGGTGGTGGAACCGTCGGGACATTTCGGCTACCGGAGACAATGGTTTTACCGATGCTGTCGCCAACAAATAATGTTATTCACGTGACAAGAAATCTCAACTTTTCTTTGTACACTCCCGATTTAACGTAAATTATTATGACTCTGCACGGTGGCCTGTGATGGCAAGTGCAATTAATGCTTCATTAATTGTTCTGTGTGTGCCTGGACCGTTCTGTGCCACGAAATCTGCCTTGGAAGTTGCTTGATTCTATGATGCTCGAATTCCACCATCTTGATTGTTTCTTGGTCTACGTGGTTGGCCTAAAAAACCAACATAATACAGAAAATATATATAATATATATATATTTCAGAATTTGACTATTGTGGACTTCCAAATCAAACTGCTTTGCAAAAACGAAGATTTTTCTATTACGAATGTTTGTATTTCTTTAAGTATAGACTTAAATAATTTATTGCTGAATTGATTAAAAAAAAAGGTAGTAACCTGTAAGTAATAGTAAATTACAACAAATCTGTAATTTTAAAAATGGCTATGGTCGCACCCTAAAGTATCTATAACGAAACGCAAAGAAATGTTACCCCTTCTAACGCCACCAGCCCTTGCATACAACTTCAAAGCTTCACCCAGTAACAGAGTCAAATTCTTAGCGCCTGCATGTGTTTGAACAAACCCTTTCTATTCCAAGCCATCGAAACAAATACTCAGCCACGTGCGAGCATCATCGACGGTGTAGTTTTCACCGACAGGCAAGCATGCGAGCCGAGACTCACTTTCATCATATAGTTTAGCACATTCACTTAAGGCTTAGCTTTGATGATATTCAAGTCTTGGTTTAACCCATTTGGTGCAATGAACTCCCAAGGCCAGTCCTTAGCTTGTAAAGATGGCGGTTCGGGCCATTTGAACCTCTGACAGTTCTTGGGTGCAAGAGGGGGTTGTAAGCATGGCTAGGAATCAAAGAAAGGTGACGACATTAGTAGACATCCTCTGCTATAAATGTGTGGCGTTTGATGACATGCAGCAATTTACTGAATTGGATTTTTACATTTGTAATTATAAAGTCGAACTCTGTGAAGAAGCCAACTCATGGAATATAATAGCCAAGTGTCGTCATTTTTGGACCATCGCGTAGTGCCTGAAGTAGTCTCGTAGATCATGATTTTGTCTTGTGCTTGAGTAGTGACAATTCCGAAAAGAATATGAGCTCTATTAATTAAGCAATTAATTCCTTCATTCTTCTTAATATAAATATGTTCTCCACCTTTTCGAATTTCTTATTATATATCTATCTACCGTAAAAGAAAAAGCAAAGAATGAGATAGCCTATATTCATGTTTAAATTCCAAACAACTGAAGACTTAAATTTATTCAATTACGAATTTAGATCAACATCACATTTTAACCTTTCAAATGAAATTAAAATCTTAATTTAACATGACAGATGTTTCTTTTGAGTTAAAAATGTTATGTGTATATGCTAAGGACTAATTAATTTGAAATTACTTTTATTTATGAAATAAATAATTATTGTTGTGTTGATGAAATAATCCGCTTGTTAAAAAAATAGTTGCGTATTTGATCAATTTTAGTATTAAAATATTATGATAATATATAATGATTATAATAAATATATTATTTTTATTCATCAAAAAAATATTGTATCAAAATAAATTAATTTGTTTAGTAAAATTTTGATGATTTTTGTATGTAACTGATCAAAAATTTTATAATATTATAATAAATATATGGTATAAATAAATTTTATAAACATATAGTACATAATTGTCTTTTTATTAAAATAATAAAGTTATAATAAAAATTCTAAAAATTATATTAAATATATTATCGGATTATTTGAATTTGATAAACTATTTTTAAAAGCACTCCTTTCCACAAACTTTTATAAGCTGTTGTTAAAAAATAATAAATTATAAAATAAATAATCTAAAATTTTTTACTGAACATAAATTTATCCTATAATTATTAAATAAACTACTTGTTATTTTTTTAAAGTATTATCATTATATTTTATTTTAAATGCTACTTTTACGGAGGGAAATGCTATTGTACTG
Source organism: Trichilia minutiflora (assembly GCA_035590515.1). Taxonomy (NCBI): domain Eukaryota; kingdom Viridiplantae; phylum Streptophyta; class Magnoliopsida; order Sapindales; family Meliaceae; genus Trichilia; species Trichilia minutiflora. Next base: position 23,236,427 of record JAVXUL010000001.1, read on the forward strand.
AGATACTTTCTTAATTTAACTCCTACTTTTAAAAAAAATGCATATTTAAATTAATTATTAATTAAATTGAGTACCAAAAAAAGGATAAAATTTAATTTAATTGTACATAAAGTTATTATGTATATTAAAGATAAAGAAAGGCTTGATTAATTTACCAGCTGGACATGACTGGCCAGTGGTCACCAAATAAACAGTTGGTTAAATTGTCAATTATTAATTTATGAGACATTTAGGGCTGTATATCTAAGGACTGATATGTAAAAATGCATATAAAATATTTGCTATATTTTAACTTTATGACAAGAAAATTTATCAAATTAAGAGTTTTTCAAATTTTTATCTTTCTTAACAATCAAGTCCATAAATTTATCGTATATTTTTATACATTTGTATTTCAATGTCATGAAATATATTTTTTATTTTCAAAATAAATAACCAAAATTTGTTATAATTTTATTAACATGAATATTGTTATATATAAATTTTAATAAAATTATATTATTATTATTATTATTATTCAAAAGTTTTTTCAAACACGTAAACTCAAAGTTTGAAAAGGGCTCTCAATTCTTAGTTAACTGCTCAAAATCCTATAAGCTTGTGTTCTTAAACGAATCAATATGATATCATCCTTCGAGACCAATCATATCATAAAAGATTAGGTAAATTCAAAATCATCCACGTCATAAGAGATCTCATGATAGAAATGAAGACTTCAAATATGATATGAAATTTAGAGATTTTTAGGTCAACTAAGGTTTGACTATTACATAAGATCCCGAGATCTTTTTATATTGAGAGTTTTGGATAATATATTGTATCTCAAATTTCACACGTTAATAAAAATATTAAATAAGACGTATGACTGATCCTAATAATAAAAAGAATTTTAAAATTACTCTACAATGATTATTTAGAATAAAAGTTCAAATATGATGTTTAATGCATAAATAAATAAAGATCGTAAATATGGCAGTTATATTCTATAAAACGGATGTATGATCTCATTATCTATGAAGAAAAATTATAAATATAAGACACGTATACAATAGTTATATATCCAAATAATAAAAGATGAATAAATCCATAAACAGGTAATTGAATATTTTTTTTAATCAAATTATTATCAAATCCATTTTCATGCATAGTTTCTCTTTGCGTTAGTAAAACTTGAACTTAAATATTAGAGAGTTTTTATTTATAAATCGATTTTTTTATTGTGTTTTTTAATTTCGGGCAAAGTTAGCTCTAGTAAACAAAAAAGATAATCTTGATTCATGAAATTTAAGGAGAGAGAATTTTTTGTATCAACACATATTTTTTATTTGTATAAAATATCAAAATAAAATGAATTACGTAATAATAATAAATTTTATAAAATAAAATATATAATAATACTAATACTAATAATAATGTCACGCCCTTGACCATGCGATCCATGTATGATAATCACCACAAATCCCTAACATATATTTTTTATACGCGAAACATGTGTTAAGAATCTATAAGATTGTTGTGGTATTTTTTTTCATGAAAATACTTTAAACATCTTCAAATAATATATATAACCATCCTATACATCAAATATAAAAGTATTCAAAATGTAAAATATCACAATCTTTATTTTATAATCTCAAATACAATTACATATAAAAAAATTCATAATTCCTACAATAAATCAAGTAAATATAAAATTTATAAATTATTCCTAATGAATTCACAAAAAAAAAAAAAATGAATCGAGTTATAAAAGTTATATATAATAATACCACTTCGAATATTATCATCACCTTTTTAATATCTCTCTTACACTCAAAAGTACTTGTAAACGAGGAAAAAGAATAAACATCATCATACTATTATTACTACCCGTACTAATTTATACATTAGTATTATTAAAATATAAATCTATTAGATCTTTAATTACAACAATTAGATAACATTTTTATTCAAAAACAGAATGAAACAGCCCTTCTTATTCAAAAGAATTTTAATTATTTTCATATTTTACTCTTATTTTTTAATAAATAATATTTTATAAAAATTCTTTTAACCAACTCATGTGATATGATAATATCAATTATTACATTATTTATATATATAATTTTTATATTTTTATTAACTAATATTATTATGTTATATACCGTATTCGATCATAAACAGTTATATTTATTAAGTTATTAGGTAAATTTTAATCAGATAATTTTTGAACAATTTAATAATTTAATAAAATAAACATGATAAAATAATAAATTAGATTTATTTTGGTAATTCCAACAAATAGACCCCCCTGACAATGTTTCTGCTGGGATTTATCTGTTCTTAAATATTACAATTAAGTCCCAATTTATTATTTCATCAAATATTAGAGACTAAATTTATTAAGCAAAATCAATTAATTAAATTTAGAATGTCTTTAATTAAAAGAAATTACCACAAGCTGTTGTCGGTTTCCATCTTACAGAGATTGCGAATTTGCGATGTCGTCGTTCATAACGACGTGTCCGTAAATTGGAAGAGAGGCGTGGTCCGTGTGGAAGACTTGTCGCGAAACTAAATACCATACGTGCAGGGTTTGTTTATGCTCATTTTTGCATGCCGCCTATTGAATGACGACAGAAAGACAATCAAATATCAAAAAACCACACATAATTAATTTTATTTATTTATTATTGTTTTAAATTCAATTGACATGCAAGAGAGGTTAAAAATGGAATGTCGTTTAATTTAAATATTCTTTTTAATAACTACGAAGGCGACCGTTTGGATAACTCATTATCGCGCTCTTCTATTATGTGTTGATATACCTCTCATTATCACAATTTTCAAAAAATTGGTATTGTTAGTTACGGATAAGAAGTTAAACATAACTAGCCTTTCCTTATTTTATTTATTTATTTAAATAATAAACAAAAATTTTCCTTTCATCTATTAGTAATAGTTAATATTTTAAATTATAATCCTACAAATTTAAAATCCCAAGCATATTCTTAATTAATATTGTCAACGTAACATATAGTTTTCAGTGACTTCATACAATTATTGCGATTTTAATTTTTAAGCACATTATATGATGTACATATTGTCTAAATAGAATTATTAAATTTTATTTTTTTATTTGAATTACAACTATTTTAGACTATTAGTTCATATATATTATTTACAAATGTATATGTTTTGTTGGTGTGTTTATATGTTTGAATAAGAAAAAACTCAAAGTCCTACGTCGAAGAAAAGAGTCTTTTATATATAATATTTATATAACTTTACGTCAAAGAAGTTTGATTGGCCAACCAAACTTAGATGGGTCTTGTTAAAACTCTTATATACACCCCCACATATATATATATATATATATATATATATATATATATAATTCAAAGTTTATAATTTTTTATAAAAAATTATAATTCTTTCAAGAGTTATATCTCTTAACTATTTTATCTATAAAAAAAAAATCGGACAATTACAAAAAGAACAATAATTTTTTTAAGTAAGAACACACTATTTGTAAAAAAAAAACACTCTGTACTTTTTCTGATTTTTGATTTTTATTGCTTAAACTCAGAAAAATTGTAGTTAAATCCTGGAAGATAGATTCCGTTGTCCTTCAAACAATTTAAAAAAAGGAGAAATATTATTTTAAGACATTGCATCCATTCAAACCTTTATCGTTCGATTTGTAAAATTTTTTATATTTATATGTATTATATATTAGTTCTGTTCTTAATTTAATTTTACTATATTATATATTAATTTTATTTTATTTCTATTAATAAATTATAACTATAATTATTGTAGTTCTATCATATTTTTATAATTCATCTATCATCGAGTTTGATTTTTGTTAGATAGACCTCCAGGCCAAGAAAGAATATGTACAACGCATCATTAAAACGAAATTGACCAATTAATTATAGCTGTAATAATGGTACATATAACATAATGAAAGAATTAATTTCATAGATATAGTTGTTTTATTTTGTCATTATATTATAAACTCCCTCTTTAAATTGCTGAGGATCAAACTAATAATTACCTTATTTTTTAGTTACAATCTTTAATTTTTAATTTTATTACTTCTAAAAGTTAAAATTATAACGAAATAATTTTAAAATCATACAAAATATGCATTTTATATCTTAATCCCATAAATTGATATAATATTATGATTATTTTGAAATAATAAATTTGTATACACAATAATATTACTTACTTCCTAAATAAAGAATTTAACTTTTGATTACATTTTCAAGGACTAATTAAAATTAACTATAAAAGGCAAGAACCTTTTTGATTTCTAAGTTACTTGTGTTTTTCAAGTTTCCAAAAAAGTGTGTGCGTGTACGATCACAATTCACATACGTGAAGGAATAACCTCCTTTATCACAAAAATGGATGTTGGTGATCTACCCATTTATAGGTTTGGCCCCGTGGGCGTTACCGTATTTTGAATGATAATCAAAAATCAAAACCATTATTAAAATTTGAGAATGATGATATACATATGACGACGATCATGCCATGATTATGACGTTGAAACGCACGCAAATACACACACATATGTATAATATGTATGATTTTATTAATGAATGTTTTAAAAATATTTTATTTGTTAAAATTTTTATTTTTTGTAAATTATAATTTTCAATATATTAAAATTTATTATTAATTATAATATTAAATATAAAAATTATAATAAATAATAAATAGAAGATAGATAGATAGATAGTGGCGGATGTTCTTGATTACATGATCGTTGGCTTTGGGTTTTTGGGAAAAAGTCTTTTCATACTTTTAACTGATTTAGAATTGCAACTAGGTTTTGGTCATAAAATTAGAGTCTTAATTTGACAAATGTCCAAAGCACATCAAATTGTTGAATTGATTAAAATCAGAATTTGATTAAATAATTTTAGTTTTATACCTAATTAGCCAATCATGTTATTTAAAAAAAAAAAATCATGTCTATCTATATTTATATATCTAACTTTAGTAGTTATAAATGTTAATTAAAGTATTGAATAATATAACCCCATTTAAATTCTCGAGTAATTATAAACCAATTGACATTATTTTTTAATCCGATTTCGTGTATGATTTGTTTTTGTTGTTGGAGGGGGAGAACGAATATATTATAGCTTATGTTTTTAAAAATAAAACCTCGTTAGGTGTGGAATTGGGCTTCTCCCATGCCAGAAATATTATTGTTTACTTTAAATAATTTATTTATTTATTGACTAAATCGTTAAGGACATGGTTTTTGAATATTATTTTTTTTCACACAGATAGTAAAAGTGTAAATGTTAAAATTTGACATTGCTTTTGAATACGTTGAATAATAAGAGTAAGACCACTAAAATGTTAACATTTTCATATGGTTTTTGAATATTAAAAAATGTTAAAAATCTAACTTGGTTTTAGAATATCATTGAATTTATTTTCAAAATAATAATAATAATAATAATAAACCACGTAAATATGAATTCTTTCGTTTTCAATTTTTAGAAAAATCAAAAGTTAGAAATATAAATGATTTCGAATATTTATAATTTTGGACAAGTTGTGAGATAAAATAAAAATACTGATAAGCTTAATAACTGGGACAGGTCGGCATTTGAAACAAAAAATCTTGGTTTAATTGCCAACCAACCGACCGAGGTGTTTCAATTGTATGTATAGTCAACATTCTTATTGGATAGGATTTCTATTAATCAAAGGTATATTTAAAAAATTTACAGTTATCTCTGGGGCAGACGTTTGAAAAGTAAAAAAAAATAGTTTATTTTATAATATTTTTAAATTAAATTTGTATTTAATAAAAATATTTTAAATTAGTTATTTTATAATTCAATATGTTTTTAAAGTAATTTTAAAACATGAAAAAATTATTTTTAAAAACTTGTGAAATTTAGAATTTTTATTCTAACTATAGCTTATTATTTAAATAAAAAGATAATTATATTCTATCTTTTTATTAACACTATTTTTAGTGTATATTGATTATTATATTATAAATTCCATTCTTTTATGATATGATTTATTTTTATATGTGAAATTCTACTATCATTATTGTATTATTATATAATTAAATTTTTTATAATAAATTCAATCAAATATTTATTATGATAATTATATATACAGTATTCCAACGCTTCAATACTGAAATTTATATTTTATTTTAAAAATTTATAGCACTTTTAATGGCATAATTTATAATAGCGACCCCTTATAAGCAGCAATAATCTCAAGTTGACCTTAAAAGTTAGTATTTAAATATTATAAAATAGGTAAGTTGGAGTTAACAAGACTAAACATATTCTCAATATTAAAATATTTTCTTAGTTAATTGGGTTATTAATTGTCTTTAAATTATGATATTGGTCAAAAACATTTGTTCTAATACTCGAAAACTTAGACAAAACAAACATTATTTATTAAAAAATTATTTATGACAACATTAAATGTAAAAATATAATTATATACATTGGAATCGTAAAAACATCTATTAATTATACCGTCAATTGAATATTAAAATTTTGTTTTAATATGAAATTACTTAAGTCTGGGAGTTATTTAAACATGTTATTATGTGCTGTTATTTATTTATATTTTTAAAACAAATACGAACTTACCCTGAGTTAATTTGTAAGTAAACCGAGCATGTATATATATTAATATTGAGTAAAAGTTTAATTTCGGACAACAACTCCATGTCAAAAGTTACACGAGGGGAAAGAATTTGAGGAGAAGTTTCCTTCATCGAATGTGTAAAAACCATCAACTACTAGCAGCCCGGTTGGCAGTCAAATACATATTTTCCAAACAGCTGGAAAGGTAAAAAAACAACTGAAATATGCTTTTTGAATATATTTTTCAGTGAGTTTTTTTAAAAAAATTGATTTGATTAATCTAAACGATTGATTTATTACGTAATTTTTGAATATATTTTTTGTTTAAATGATTGATCTATTACTTAATTCTTGAATATATTTTTTTGTTTTTTGATCTGCTTTCTGGGTTTATTAATCAAGGTTTCTAGCTAGAGAAAATGGATTAATTGTTAGAAATGTTGCCTGAATATGAACATGTCAACAACGCGTTCCCTGCCTCTACAGATTCCTTCACAGGTCTTATCTCAAGTCATACATTTAAATAAAAGTCAATGAAATAAACAACCAAATAAGGCAATTTAAAAAAAAGTTCATGGTGCCACCCAATGATTATTACCCCTGCACCAATGACCCTCCGCTTGTTTTATTTCTATATAAATCGACGAGCTTATCATTCATTCCTCGCACAATTTCCACAAACCCTAACTCTCTTCCTCAATAATCTTCTTCTCATTGAGCTATTATGGCTCTTCTAATTTTTCCAACACTTTCATTGTTTCTCCTTTTTCTGTTACCAACAATTTTTTGCTACAATCTGAATGATGTAAAGTCATGGTGTGGAAAAACACCAAACCCTCAACCCTGCGAGTATTTTCTGACAAGTAAACTTGAAGACACTCATATCACTCAGGAGTCCGATTTTTACAAAATCTCCGTGCAACTTGCCCTACAACGTGCCTTGAATGCCCAAAAACACACATATTCCCTCGGCTCCAAGTGCCGAAACGAGTTTGAAAGGGCTGCATGGGACGACTGCCTTAAGCTGTACGAATTCACAATTGAAAAGCTCAACAAGTCCCTAGATTCTAGTCCCAAGTGCACCAAAGTTGACAAGCAAACGTGGCTCAGCACGGCTCTAACCAACTTAGAGACTTGCCGAAGCGGTTTCTATGAACTTGGGGTTCCGGATTATGTTTTACCCTTGATGTCAAACAATGTAACCAAGTTGATCACTAACACTTTGTCCGTCAACAAGGTGCCGTATCAGGAGCCTAGTTACAAAGACGGCTTCCCAACATGGGTTAAGCCTGGTGACCGGAAGCTGTTGCAGGCTTCATCCCCGGCTCCGCGGGCCCACGTTGTGGTGGCTCAGGATGGCTCCGGGAACTTTAGGACGATAAAGGAAGCGGTAACAGCAGCTTCAAAGCGGACCGGTTCCGGGAGGTATGTGATTTATATCAAGGCAGGAACATATAAGGAGAATATCGAAGTCGGAAGCAGGTTAAAGAATATTATGTTCGTGGGTGACGGAATTGGCAAGACAATTGTTACTGGGAGCAAAAGTGTTGGAGGCGGCGCTACAACCTTCAATTCAGCCACTGTTGGTAAGTTACAGAAAATTATCAATTTCCTTAATTAATTGTTCGCTATTCTATTAGGTCATAGATGCATATTTATTATCATGACCTAGTAGAATTGATGACGTTTTAATTATTTTTAAACATTTTTCCGATCGTGCTAAAAAAAATACACAATGAAAATGAAGATTTAAAAAATTAAGAAAAAAGAAAGGAAATAAAGCTGTCAAGGTCAGCTGGGTGTATCTAATTGTTGTAGAATTGTAGACTCTGATTGGTAAAAAAAATGAGAATGAAGGAGATGTGTTTAGTTTTTACATGTTAATAACTTAAAAAATGACTCTCAAAATGGGACCATGCATTAGTATTTTGAGAACAATAGTGATCAATATGCTAATGTCTATTTTCTTTTAAAGGCAAGAAAGTAAATGAATTATCCAATTGGTACAAGTTATTATTGATGTGCCTTTGAAAGTTAATTGCGTTGACAATAAGATGCTGTAATCAAAATAACATTAATAGTCTTATCAGTATACGTACTACCCGGATTTTTACACATCCTTAGTTCTAGTCTTTTAGATTTTCTACAAAGTCGTACCTTGTAGCGTTGGCAATCTGATTTTGATGCCCAAACGGTTCGCGATTTGAATAAAAATTTAAAAAATTTCGATTGTTTAAATCAATTTAAATGGTTATGGGAAGGTTTAGTCATCAATTTGATTTTTAATGGTTTTGCGTGTCTTGAAAAAGTATTAGCTAGAATAATTCAACGTAAAAATTAATACGATTAAATAAAACTAAACTGAAGGTCACCGTTTATAGCTCATCGAGTTGACAATTACTATGAATTATAGAGCAATACCTTTAAAAAATGCCGAATTAAATTATTTTGTGCGATCTGACATTTTCTTGATTTGTTTTGTGGAATTTCAGCTGTTGTTGGTGATGGGTTTATTGCTAGGGACATGACATTCCGCAACACCGCCGGTCCAGAAAATCACCAAGCCGTCGCTTTACGTTCCGGCTCGGATCTCTCCGTTTTCTACAAGTGCAGCTTCGAAGGATATCAAGACACTCTCTACGTCCATTCTGAAAGACAATTCTACAGAGAATGCGATATTTATGGGACTGTCGATTTTATCTTCGGAAACGCTGCAGTTGTCTTGCAGAACTGCAACATTTTTCCTCGCAAACCTCCGAACAAGACCAATACTCTCACTGCTCAAGGAAGAACTGACCCTAACCAGAACACTGGAATTATTATTCATAACTGTCGAGTTACTGCTTCTACTGAGTTGAAGCCGGTTCAAGGCTCGGTTAAAACATTCCTCGGTCGGCCATGGAAACAATATTCACGAACCGTTTTCATGAAAACTTTCCTTGATAGTTTGATCAACCCGGCTGGCTGGATGGAATGGGACGGTAATTTTGCTCTGAATACGTTGTACTATGCTGAGTACATGAACACCGGACCGGGTGCATCAACTGCAAATAGAGTCAAGTGGCGTGGTTACCATGTCCTGACCAGGGCATCTGACGCTGGCAAATTCACCGTTGGAAATTTTCTAGCAGGCAGTTCTTGGTTACCTGCCACCGGCGTGCCTTTCACCTCCGGTCTATAATTCATTTCTTTAATTCACTGAAACGAGAAGAAAAATAAGGTAGTCAAGAACGACCAGTACCAGACCAGCATGGTCTGTTTTTATTCTTTGTGGAATTGTTTTGTAATTTCAATAGCATTCCCCCATGGGATTGCAATGTAATTATGATATTGAATGTTATTATTTTCCATTATTATAAACAATAACAATCTTTCGTTTAAATTATCTTTATCAAGTCATCTGATTTGGAACTCGAGAATTTGCTCTCTTAAAATTCTAATTCAATGGAGATTTTTTTTTTAAATTTTTTTATGCTTTTAATCGTAGTTAAGGTATCAACATCAGAAACAAGTTTGCTCGCTAGATACATCTTTGAGTTTGACTAATGAAAACTTATCCTGTTTGATTCACTTAATATTTTCTCATTCTTATGTATCCAATTTGTTAATTTAATTTATTTCACAAGAAAGGAAAGACAATAATCTAATATCAAGGACAGTTTGGCAATCTGTTCGCTTGGATTGATTGGCAAATGTCAAATAATTTCTTCCATTAACATCTGTTTTCGTGTGGAAAGATTAAAGCGTGGCCTACAAATTTTCAATTATGTTCAATTTAATAAATCTGGGTGTACTTAGGAGTGATAGGATGTGATATTAGTGACATTGTTTGTTTTGCTGCTAAGAGAAGGCCCATAAAAAATCAGTTGTTCCAAGCCGAAACACTTAAAAGTTGCGAATTGAGGGCCTATTATGTAGAGATAGGCTTACCGTTGACTCTACAGACACTTCAAGCTGGATCACTCCGGGGAAAATTAATATAGAATAAAATTGGGTAATCTCATATGATAAGTTTTAATCATATCAGCACGATCTAATCATCGATGCCACCGAAGGAAAGAATAATTAAAAATACAATATGAAAAAAAGAAAGTGATGTGAACAGCATTAAGACGAGAATCGATCGGCGGATCTTTTGATGTGGATGTGACTATGAGAATGAGAGTACGACTTTATAGGATTACTTTTAATAACACTGAGAAACCATAATGTATGAAACAAGAAGATGGAGATGCTACAAAAATACCATAACCGACATATAGGATCTTCGACCAATAATCCTATTTCGATCAACGTGACAACGTCCATGCATGAAGAAACGACATGTCAGCTGTCCTCTTAACCTGCATGCAAAATTTTATCGCTGTTATCCGTTCATGAATGATTAGACTGATAAAAAAATTTTGTAAATGGGGTCAGACTGTATATCTTTTGTACCCATTGATCTTCGGCAAATTGAGAGAAAAACGATGAGAATAGCTAAACCTCCTAATACACCAACGATTATGGCGATTGTTTTTCCCACTTGGTCCTTGTGAGAGGAATCTATACCAGCCTCAAAAGGAATAAAGCAAAAGGAATTAGTACTCTTTTACGTATAAATTTAATATCCATTGAAAAGAGATTGAACCAAGGTTGCCACTAGCTATCACATTCTTTTGTTTATTAATTAAATTCTCTCTCCCTCAACCTTTTAATTTACTTTCGACGAGCAAATTAAAATTTAGAGAATAATTCGACGAAAGAACAATTCGTCAGATCGAGAAGATTTAAAAATATTTATATTCTTTTTAATCCATTAAAGACTAAGGCAGGGAACAAATTAGATGGTCATTCAACGACTTCAAAGAATTGGAAAGAAAGATTTCAATCTATCATCTTATTTGTACAATATTTTAATAGAATTTTAACCTATGAAAACCTAGCTACCAAGGATATTAAAAATGTATTACATACAGAACAAAATATTATTGATTATATGCTTTGTTATCTCTTACAGACTATTAAACAAATAATTTAATAAAATTTATTTTAAAAATTGTTAATCACA
>JAVXUL010000001.1:23288983-23300528 GCA_035590515.1 Trichilia minutiflora
ACTCAAACCGATCCAAACCGCATAATGCGGTTTGGATCGATTGCGGTTTGTGACATATTATCGGATTGACTTGGATTTAATAAAATTCAAACCGCAATGTTTGGATCGGTTTGAAATTTCATCTCAAACCGATTCAAACCGCAAACGCCCACCCCTACATTTGTATAAATATGTAGATAATAGATACAAGAGTTACATCCTCAAGTTGCATGACGTACAAGGTTGAGAAAGATAAAGTAATCTTATCTCCTATCAGTTACACTCCGAAGATTTTGAGATGTGACATATTCTATCATTCATGAATTGAATTTATAATAAAATTGTTTTTATTAATTTAATTTTTTTTAAAATTAACCTTTTATTAAAAAGTAAATAAAATAAAGATTTAAACTCTAATCACTATCCATTTAGCTCTTTGTGTAAATTACTTGTAGATATTTTATTATATGAGTATTATTTTTATTGATTTTTTTATTTCATTCTATTCTTATAGTATTTTCCTATATCAAACATAAAAGTAAAATAGAACTAATTTGATTCCTGATTATACCAAGCACAATTTTAATTTTTATTCCCATTCTTAATCACATTCTTTGTGAAAGTTAAAATTCCCAACCTAAAAAAAAAATAGTGAAAGATATGAGTACTAAAATATTTGATAATAAATAATATATAAAATTATGACATTAATTTATATAAATTTATTTAAGCTAATTTTATAATAAAAAATAAATTCATCAGTGAATTATCAATCACGTAATTTATGGGATCATATAATATATAAAGATTATAAACAAAAACAAAGGAAAAAAATAACGTCTGTTACTTTGAAACAGGATTCTTCATTAATTAATAAATAAAACCATGTTGATGTAAAAAAAAAAATTTATGATAAAATTAGCATCTTTACGAGGTTTAGCTGTTATGATTTGTGTAATTATGGATTAACACGACAAAGAAATAGTGTCAGACTTTTGTGGACAGGCGAGAATTAGGGTTTTGAATTTGTCATGTCTGAAAAGTTAGAAGAAAAAACCTGCACTGCATTAATTTTGATGTGAACAAATGCTGGTAGCAGATACCAACGCCTTTCCTCTTCTCTTAGAGCATTGTGTTTGTGTTTACTCGGTTCGGTTTTCTCTTTATTTCTAATCCCTCACCCACTTTAATTAAATAACAAATGTAAAATTTCTGGTCTCCCTTTACATAGATGTATTTTTATGTTTCATTCACATGTATTTTTATATTTTCCTCTGTTGCTGTACTGCAACCTGCATCTACATAGTTCCCTAATCTCTCTTTTCTTGCCTTTTTTTATCCACATAGATGTTTCCTTTTCCTTTTCCTTTTCCTTTTTTTTTTGTTAAATTTAAAATTTAAATTTATATAATTTTTTTGTTTACACCTACGGTTCATTCATATGCAAACTTTCCTAATCTCTCTTTGCCTGCAATACTCACTGCTTCAAGCCAATAAGTAATACCAATTCACCCTCTCATTTCTGATGATAATTAATTCGTCAACTTTCTGGAGAATTTAGAGCTTACGCCATTGCTTCCGGTGAGCATGATCACCTATATCAATAAATGATGTCTAAGAAAAGAAAGAACTGGTCATGTTTTGAACTCTAATCGCACTATGCTTTTTTTTTTTTCCCTCTTTTTACAGTTTTATTTTCGCAGATAACTGGACTGTTTCAGGTCTTGTCATTTAGCACTTAGCACAGAGGGAAAGAGAAAAGAGAGAAAGAGGAGTAATCCAACTATACCTAAAGAGGCACTTAGCACAGAGGGAGAGAGAAGAGGCAAATGCTTATAGTTCTAGGGTTTTCGGGACATGGGCTCTTAAGAAACAGCAGCTAACAGGAGAGGATAAGTTTAGATCTTAAATTGAGTTTCAGAAATTATTTATTCAATTTCCAATTAATTGTTAACAATTTTCTTAAATTGTTTGATCCCATTGCCTAACCTTTTCATTTTATTTATTTATATTGAAAAGTTTTAATTTTTCCGCAGCAACAAAACAAAAAAAGAAAAAAGAACAATCGTGTTTTTTTTTTTTTTTAAATCTTGCTTACACTAGAGTAGGCTACGATGTAGTACCGATACTCAAACATGATTCAACATCTCTTTAAATGAGGCGGTATCTCTTTCCATTAGCTCTCTTACTATTACATTGGTAATAGTACCACTACCCTATCATTTGCGGTCATTGCTGCTTGTACTTTGTTTATTATTAACCATCGGCTGTCGAAGGAACAACAGATACGATTTATTGATACCAATATTCTGAAGTTATGCTCTTTGATTGGAATTTTGCTTTACGTAGTTTGTTAGAACAAATTAAGTTCGTTGTACCGAATTCTATGACATTATGCTTTGGTGCCATAATGCCATTACCCTAAAAAATGAAAACAAAAAAATCTAATTTTGTTTCATATGTTATTACTGCACAGAGTTAATGGAAACATTAGTTGGCAAACCAAAAAGGGTAATGCTACAGTGTATGTAAATCTATTGTTCTTCATATTTTTTCCTATTCTCTAAATTTTTTTTTTGCAATGACAATTTTTTGTTATACTTTTCAAGTTAATAAAAGAGTAAGAGTCGGAGATTACAGCAGAATTGGATAGGCATTGCCCAAACAAAAGTGAATGTGGACTGCATAGGAATTAACATTTTGAAAGCTAAAATTAAAGTGTTGTGACTATTAAAGTTACTTTTGTGATGAAAACAGGAGGCAATAAGTACGAGTGAAATAATAAGTGATAAAAATAACCGAGTTTAAAGGTAACTAAAAGCGTTATAATTATAAACGTGTCCTTAGTCTTAAACCGTAAATTAAAATTTTGAATGCGTACCCTTTGGCCATAGCCCATAGGCAGTAGGCATTGGATGTCCTTCTTTCCTTACGCCAACGGTTTAAGCAATTTGGTACGTTAAAATATTAGGTGTCTGATCCTAGGAACAGCAATGACCCATTGCTTGACCTAGTGGATTGGATCTTTGCCGAGGATTTTGACACGATTTACAATATTCGCCAATAATATAAATAATTATAAATAAAATTCTATAATTAACATGTTAAATAAGGTTTCCGTCCCAGTAACAATCCTCGACCGTTCGAGTCGAGCTGTATATGGATATGGTTGAAATTGAACTCGATTTGACACATGTCATCATTTTCCCAAAACGAACAAATGTTGGATCTTACTTTGATGTGTGTATGAACGTGATCCTCGAGATCCGAGCATAAACTCGAAAAATGAGATGATAAGAAGCATCTATGACTCCATATCTAGCTACGTAGTCCGTACTATTCGAACAGGGCTTAGAGCTAAAGCCATAATCACTTCATCTCTCTCAAAGCCAAGCCAGGACGTGATTCTGCTTTCTTTTTATTGATAAAAACCCAGGACGTACTTTACTTCGATGTCAACAGTGTAATTTAGACACAGATCGAGCTTCAATTGGACGGAAATTTAACCCACTCCTCTGATATCTCTAAATATTGTATCAACTTTATTGGGTTTCTACCCAATGAATCAAAGAGAAACCAGGCTTTTTACAGTATGTCATAACCACAATGCATGTAGAAACTGATCAACACATGCTCTCTTACTCTAAGATATATATGTATAAGAGCCAAACCAGGTTTTACGATCTTGATTTTTTTCTTTTCAATTTTTAATTGGTTGCTGAGCTGATAGTTAATTCTTTTATGAACTAGTGCTGAACAAATTTAGCAGAAATTATTAACAAAAGTATGCACACACACACAGAGACATCTTTTTGCATGACATGCTTTTTGTTAGTAATTTCCAACAATGTCCGGATTGGAGAAATTTGAAAGTTTCCAATGTACTTTTGATTTAAATGTCAAGAGTAGGGAAATTAATTTGTTGAATGAAATACATTGAAAACCTTTTAAATAATCAGCCTCACGAATTATGTGTTTCGTTTATATATATATATATATATATATATATATATATCTTTCCTGGTTCAGTGTCTTAGCACTAAAGAAATTTAGCCGCAATCTCTAGTCATTGTCATGCAAGCACTCAGGACACTTCCATATTTATAGTATCTGCACATTGCACCACTCCAACGGCATATGGGACAAAAACTGGTTAAGCCCAAGAGTTACTACTTGTAAAAATTTTACTTGTATATGGTTTCCAATGAAATTCTTACTTCAGTCATCTGTATCTGCTTGTGCAATTTTTGCCCTTGCACATGTCCATTGGTAAATAACAAAAATTAGTCGACTGTTCATCTGTGAGAGGAATGACTCATATACCAACGTGTTATAATGTCATTGTAATTGATAGGTCATGCTCATACAAAGCCGTATGCTCGATTATCACTTTATTCACGCCACATACGAACAGGACTTCTGCTTTTCGGTCCTATGCAACAATTTGGCGAAGCGATATCATCGTCACGCGACAACTCAGGCCAATTGCATGCCATTAAGTCAGACAATCACTAGGTAACGAGATATATAACTTCAACTTCAATATATTAATTTTGTTTCCAAATGTCTGGTATGTTCTTTCAAACACAGTTAAAAAATCATTTGTCAACAAAAATGAAAAATAAATTTAAAAAATTAT
Organism: Trichilia minutiflora; assembly: GCA_035590515.1. Lineage (NCBI taxonomy): Eukaryota > Viridiplantae > Streptophyta > Magnoliopsida > Sapindales > Meliaceae > Trichilia > Trichilia minutiflora. The sequence continues at coordinate 23,293,602 of JAVXUL010000001.1, forward strand.
ATATCTATTTATCGGAGAAAATATGAATGTACTTTGAAAATATAGGTCATTGGTTCACAGCGCTTTCCTTTCGGAAGGTCTCCTTGGCAGGATGCAATCAATTATATGTCTGATTTGATCTTTCAATATGTCCCACTACAACTATAATAGGTACGAAGACAAAGATATGTCAATATCTATTGGCTAATATATCAAATGTCTTTTGTCTCAAATTCAATCAAAGTAATGACTTGGTCATCGGTTTGGTTCAAAAGTGAAGAGGTATACCGTATACTGGAATTAATTTAAAAGCGAACATCTTTGTCAAATTATTATCGAATTTGTAAAAGATTAGTTATCTATGCGCAATCATTTTAACTACAGACATGCATTCAAGCTGCAAAAAATTACTATGCATAACCCACGATCATTTTGTAACAGAATGACTGAAACCTTTGCCTTTAAGGATAATTTTTGGTCACAGAAGTCTCTTTTACCCCTATGATGGTAGATGGTGATAGTTGTTTTCTTCCCTTCTTTTTTTTTTTTCCCTTTTTAATATTTGAAATGTTCGATCCAGAATTTGAAGCCTTGTTTGTTCAGCAGAGTTAGGACTACCAAGCAGCGTCCTCATATGTATGTATGTATGTATGTTCAAATGAAAGTAAAACTCTATGAAAAGTCGATAAAATATAGGCAAAGGCATAAGCAAAAGATACACAAATCTATTCAAGGACAAAGTAAATTGAATTTATATTAAAAGATCTCTTCTTTCTATTGTCACTTACAGCTATGTATCTCCGTACATATAAGAGGAAGAGAGAAAGAGAGAGAATGAATTTTTGAGTGGTCTCGTAAAATAAATATTTAAATTTTTGAGTGGTCTCGTAAAATAAATAAATAAATATTTTGAAAAGCTTTAATACTTTTTTTTCATTAAATTTTTGTCAGTGTTACTGTTATGAACATTAACATTGCAGTGAATTCTCTCTTAACCAAAAAAGAAGATGTGCTGGAATGTGCTAATTATATTTCGAATTTTTGCAAACAGGGCCTTCCAGTCGTGCTTGAAATTGTCGCATTTAAAGAAGTGAAAACTTTGATACAATTTACTCATAAAACATTTTTTCTAAGATTTTATATATATATATATATATAACATTTTACTCATACAATTTTTTTTTAATATATATATTAATCAGTTAAATGGAAGAGGATTAATTAAAATTGCCAAAAGCTTTAGTAAATAACTATATAAGTTGGGAATTACCATTAAGGTTGATACTGTTCACAATCAATTTTCAACCTTAAAGTTTTAATTAATTTTTTTTCTCACTCCTTTTTAGAACAAATTACATATCCATAAAACAAAATAGAATATATATAATATGGAGCATAATATGAAATGTGACTTTCTGAGAGAGGGAATGCCAAATTAGTACCTATATTGACCCTGATCAATCTAAAATACAAGTTAACACTTTCGCCACCCCATCACATAACATCATATTGTAAATCTACTGACAAAACAATGAAAAGACACGTGGAGCCAACTAGGGTGAGGTGTCAAAATTGTATAGGAAGTTAACGAGCTGACATGGCACTAAATCTATAGTAAACTACACAAGGGATAGGATGCCCGCCATTTAGGGCTTTATAGTTCAACACACGAGTCAACAAACATTTGAGGAGATAGTTGATCACCATGGAAGACAGAGAAGAATTGTAGAGAACCGATAAAGAAATCAAAAGCCATCGATCAGATTCAGACCCTAGCATTAATTGTGAAAACAACAGGTGAATGAGGCAAAGCTAATCACTCCCATGCACACGTCCTTTTCGCACTCCCTCTCCGGCCCCGCCTCTGCCGCCTCTGCTTTCTCTCTTTGTCTCTTTTTAACACACACGGACACAAATACCCATTTGAAAATCAATTCCTACAATTCATTCTCTTTACCTTTAACCTCAGCCGTTTATTTACATCTCCTTATATCGTAGTCCGTTTATAAGTTTATTAACATTATTACATCAACAACTTGTACAAACCGTAAGAACAAGAAGTATATGGAGATATATTTATATACTTGATTTTAAAAAGAAAAAAAAAAGAAATTGGAGAGAGAAGGGAAAATTTTTCAGGGTCTGTTCTATTTCCAGCTATATTAGAGGCGTCTCCTTTCTCCTTTTCTTTTTCTCTATCGTCTTCCTTTCCTCTATGTCTATAGTAACTCAACAATCAAAAGATCAGGCCAAGTTGGGATTTAGCATCCCATCAGTCAACTGATCAATCAATCCATCAATCAATCAAATCAAAACTAAAAAAAAAAAGAAACAGAAGAATAAAAAAAAAAGATGTCATCTTCAACATCTGCTTTTTCACCGGACCACCTCTCTTCCTCGGAGCAGCTCTGTTACGTCCATTGCAACTTCTGCGACACTGTCCTCGCGGTATCATATCTTTTTCCATCCCTCGTTCCCATTTTCATCTTATTACATTTTTCTGGACATAATGTTATCCTCTTTCTTCCCTTTTAGTTTTAGTTGGCTACTTAAATGGCTGTGTGATTTAGGTGAGTGTTCCTTGCACTAGTTTGTTCAAGACTGTCACGGTTCGATGCGGTCATTGCAACAATCTTTTGTCTGTGAACATGCGTGGCCTGCTTCTTCCGGCTGCTAACCAGCTCCATCTGGGACACGCGTTCTTTACTCCTCAGAATCTTCTGGTACATGGAGAAATTAGAGCTATATTTACCAAAACTGTCTTTGAGAAATAAGAGTTTCGAATATTTGCCAAAACTATCTTATTTTCCTATACTTTATATTCTGCGTTCATTATTTATGCTTATGTAGTATAATTAAGACTGTCATTTGAATCTAATTTTATTGATCTTTGTTACTGCGAAATATACCAGGAGGAGATCCGAAATGCGCCAACGAATATGCTGATGCTCAATCAGCAAAATCCAACTGAATCTGTTATGCCTGTTCGTGGAGTTGATCAAGAGATCCCTAAGCCCCCTGTGGTTAACAGACGTGAGACTCTACACATTATTTTTCATTGTATCATTCATGCTTGACATGGACAGCAGCTAATACAATCAGCCCAGAATTTGTTTTTCAATTTTTTTTACTCCATTTACATGCTTGATTTCTCTTAAGCTAGAGCATATCTTTAATATTACATGAATGCAAGGAGGAAAGGGTAGATCAATAATTAATTCTCAGTCGTCCCCGAAAATATAGTGTTTGCCGAATCCATATATATTAGATATGGGAGATGATGATGATGTGATGATGGAGTGAGAGAAAAATATTTTTAAATGAAACAAAGATTTTCCAAAAAGTCAGCGAAGTGATTTTAATGTGTCTGTTTGTTCGTCTGTGGGTGTGTTTTGTCTTCTGTTTCATGTCCAGCTCCGGAAAAGAGACAAAGAGTCCCATCTGCCTATAACCGCTTCATCAAGTAAGTTTTCATCTTCTTAACACTACCATTTAAGCATATACATCATCGATCTTCATATAAACCAATTTGCAACAGGGACGAGATCCAACGTATCAAAGCTGGAAATCCAGATATAAGCCACAGAGAAGCCTTCAGTGCAGCTGCAAAAAATGTGAGATCCAAGAAGCTTAGGGTTTTTATTCTTCTTAACCCTAAATTTTTTTTTGGGAGGGGTTTTATTAAGTTTTTTGTATCCATTTGTTCTTTCAGTGGGCCCACTTCCCACACATTCATTTCGGACTTATGCCATCTGATCAGCCCGTGAAGAAAACTAGCATCCGCCAGCAGGTATAGAAAACCCTAGCAAATAATTATAACAATATATTATTATATTAATTCATTAAATAAAAAAAATATAGGATTCTTGATTTCCGAAACCATATTCGTTTGTGTAGGAAGGAGAGGATGTGATGAATATGAAGGATGGTTTCTTTGCTCCAGCAAATGTCGGAGTCAGTCCCTACTAAGAAGCAGATATTATTGCTAGGGTTTTCTTAGTTTTTCTATCTCTTCTTCTATCCGTTGTGTTTAGATGTTTTTGGAGTGTCATTTTAAGTTTCTTTGTAACAAGACTCTTAAGAATTTGTGTTTGCTTGACCTGATCTGCTGGTAGAATGTTTGTGAAGCTAATTATAATTAGCTAACAGCTAATCTCCCCAGAACCCATTTGAAATGAAGACTTTAATTTTAGGTGGTGCAGTTTTCAATCCTTTTTCTGTGTTGTTGGATATTCTTTCTTTTCTTTCCTTGAAAACTTTGGTAGGAATTAATTATCATTTATATAGCTTGTTAGTCAATCAAAATTCAAACACACACAGACATAATAACACAAAGAGAAAGTGAGGCAGGGATATATATGCTCACACCTCACTCAGGAGTCTTACTTTTAGAAATATAATATTGATCGTTTGTCGTAGCAGTCGTATAGTAAGTGAGATTCGGTCAATTATCATTGGCAGTTACTTGACCTCTTTCTCCACAAGCTGTATATGAAAGGAATTTCAAGTCTATCACGACCTAAAAGAAAGAAAACGATTCGTTGACGCAGTCAACTTAATTGTTACAAGTACATCTTTGCGTATTTATGAATTTAATTTTAACAAAAAATTTTTTATCATAATAATACTAAAAACACAAATTTTACGTATAATTTAATATGACAAAATGTATATAACTATCATATTTCTTATATAATTTATTTTTCTTTTATTTTCATAAACTTTTACTATTCTTCTAACATATAGAATATATGATATTTATAAATATTGTCCTATCAATTTGTATGTTTAATTAGATTTTGTTTGCTATTGTAGTTATTTGTTGTATTTTAATAATTTATTTGATAATACTAATTTAAACTAGTAAAATTCATCTATTTTTTCATTATTATTTATTATTTACATTCTGATCCTAAAAATTGATACCTTACGAAGTTTAAGTTATATATGAAATTAATTTAAAATTAATTCCTATAATTAAATATAATTGAGTAATATTTAATTAATATTAACTGTTAAATATAAATAAATATTTATTAATAAGTATTTTAATTATAGTAAAATTAATTGTAATACTGAAATTAACAGTTAAAACCAGCAACAATTTGCTTCGTAATCGTGCTACAAGTATTGTATACTTGTTCTTCAGAAGGAGCATTTATATATACATTTGATGCATGTGTTGTGTACTTCGTTCATGTAATTCTAATTTTTCAGTGCATCTTTCATTAATCATTAATTTCATGGGGGTGCCACTTTGTTGTTGACTAGTCGACCCTTCAAATTATGTTCGATTAAAGGGTTGTACTTAATTGGCATATGTTAGGGAGTTGGTGTTCAGGTACAGGAAAATTAGAATGATTTTCGCTTCTCCTTGCAGTCAAATTTTTTGCAGGTTGCTTCTTTCTTCTTCCTGGCCTGTTTGTCGTACATAAATTCATGTGGCACACGCACAACCGCCCCAACACGCGGCAAGTGGCGGCACTTATTAATCTAGATGATATGTCATCTTTATATTTTCTATACAGCCGACATGTTGTCTGTTTTATAACAAGTTCAGTGAGAATTGGGGTTAGGCTTTGTGAATAATCGGATCAACAAGTTTGGGCCGTTAACGTGCCCAAGTCCATGAAGATCTCTTTCGTGGCAGTTTATTAACGGGGTATAAGTAAATTGGCCGGATGAAAGTCACCAAAACCAATTTAAGGCTATGCTTGGTATTTGCGACGTCAAACGGAGATTCCAATATTTTCATATTTTTATTAGTTTTTTTTAATTTATATTCATATTTGTAAAAAATATGTTGCAAATATTTATTTTTATTTTAGTAAATTTTTTTAATTAATTATTCTAATTATTTTTAAATTTTATTTTGCTAACTTATGTAAGAAATAACAATCAATCAACATACAAATAGAATGCTAAAAATTAACTAGGAATATAAACCAATAATTTTATTTTAATATAAAGCAAAAACTACAATCATAGGAAAAATAATATAATCCAATAATTTAAAATCACAGCCACTCAATTCCATCATCAAGACCCAAACCAACCAAACTCTATCCTTGCACCATCATAAACTCCTAAAATAAAAAAGTATAATTAAAAAAAAACATAATCCAACAATTCACAATCACAATAATTTAATTCAAGAAAATTAAATTACCTTAGAAAAGGAAATTAAAACCAACATCAAAATTTAAATAGTTTTCTTTGGCTTATTTTCTTAATTTTCGGATATTGAACTTGGAGTCTAGTTTGAATTTATTTTTAGGCATAAGCCAATTTCAATCAATTTAATATATTAACTTCTGCGGTTTGAATCTAATTGAAAATTTTATAAATCAATTTTTGAATTAAAATTTTGTAATTTATAAATTTTGATCTATTATAAATTGATTAATTACTTGTAAGGCATACTATCTTTTTACTCTTTTTAAGATCGTATTTTTTAAAAAATAAATTTATTATTTTAATATTTTTTTCTATCATAAAATTTATAATAAAAATATTTTTTTATAAATATATAAATACTATGATTTTATTTATTATTTTACTTCGTCTCAAAATACATTTGTTTATTTATTGTATTATTTATTTATATTAATTATTTTAAAATTAAAACTATATAACAATATTATTCAGTATCTTTTAATATATATTTAGACATAAATTTAATCCAATTTAAATCATTTACCTATTTAGATATAAAATTTGGACCAAAAACTCAATTCGCAAAATTAATTTCATCTAATTCCCTTTAAGCAATTTGAATTTGAATTGGATTGAACGGTAACATACTTATGAATTAGATTAAATTATTTAAACATAATTCTTGTACAGATTGAATTAAAATTTTAACTTAATACAATTGGATCCACGAATGCTCTTCCCTATCTTGGGAAGGTCATCCACCTCACAAATTGGTTTATCACTTTCTAATCG
>JAVXUL010000001.1:23328594-23351360 GCA_035590515.1 Trichilia minutiflora
TCTTGTACATGAATAAGGTCGGGGATGACGTAATCCCTATAATCGGCCTCAGACATTATAATCCAAAGAGCCTCAGAACAATATGATTCCTTAAGTTACATACATCCTTATCATAGAGACGACGTGGTCTCGTTGACATAAGGTTTTTTGGGGGATGACATAGTCCCAACAATTAGCCTCGGACGACGTGATCCATATGATCTTGGAACGATGTGATTCCATAAGCTGCAAAATATCCTTAGTATGGAGATGACGTGGTCTCGTTAGTATAAGGTCTTCTGGGGGACGACATAGTCCCAACAGCCACTCTTCAGCACCCAAAAGTTAGTTTCATTCGTGTATGAATATTCTGTCTGTAAAAAGTTATACGTACCTCCCCTTATTCCCGGATTTAGTTATTATGGAATTATGAATTTCGTACCTATTGACACGTGTCATTTTCTCACTGACGTGCTTTAAAAGTTATCACAAGAATCGTGGAGTGTAGCTATCATACCATACCACGTGTATCTGAGAATATTATGAAAAATAGTGGGGTTGAACGCCTGATTTTTCAAGGCTCCGAGTCTTGATGTTCCTTCTGAAAATGTGTCAGGCCTTTGATAATATCATACATTAGTGTTGTAGATACTGTTCTTCGTTACAGGAATTTTCGAGGCTCCGATATTATACATAATAGATGCTTGATCGAATACCCCGAGACGGGATCTTGAATAGGTGTTGCTGAGGATTTCTTCTGGGTATATGTTTGCAGTGAGTAATTCGAAAAAGAATCTCTGAACTAATGGCCTCAGACAGTTCGCCCGACCCGAATCTATCATTTCTACTATCGCGGGAAGAGATTTCGGAATATTATCGTATTGAAGGATTTGTGAGGAGAGTTATGTCCGTATGGTAGAATGGGCCATAGTGAAAACACCTAAACAATTATATTATTATAATATATTTTGTTTATTTTTTAATTCTTTTATAAAATAAGACATGCGATTAAATTTATATAAAAAATTTATATTTTTAGTATCATTATTTAGTTTATTCACAAATTAAAATTTAAAAATAAAAGATGATTTTTCTTAAATTACTTTATATAAACAACGTTTTTTTTGAATCTATATAAACACTTTCTTCAATTGATATTCCCATCTTAAGTCCTCAGTTTATTTATTGTTCGTGTGTTATGCGTTGCGGTGGCATAAGTCGTCCGCACGCTCATTTTGTAAGGTCTTTCATATTTGGCTTCAGTAGCTTTTGATTTCCAACATTAAGTGGCCGCTTTTGGAAACTTTATTGCACATAGTTTCCATTTATTCACATACGTAATGGCATGCATTATGACTACTTTTCAACAAATTAAAATTTCATTGGTTGATAAATAAATACAAGAACATCAACTTAAATAATAATAATAACAACAACAACAACGTTGAAAATTTTGCACAAGGCCAGAAAATTTTTGAAAATTCCGGTTGCATTTGAGCCTCCAATTCAACTATGTTGGAATAATGCTATTCATTGCAAATGATTTATTAAATAATATATAGAAGATGTAATAAATTAATTTAAAAATTATAAAAATTTATTATTCAATAAATATAATAAAAAATTTGAGATAAATGTATTATCGCTTAAAATTTGTTACTTCTAATGTAAGAAAAAAAACTTCAAATGAGACCACAAAACCATTTGTAAAGATTTCAATTAACATGTTTCAACAGTATATTTACCTACGCATGTTGATTATTATAAAAAGGTATCAGTAACAGTAACGATAACAGCGAAAATCAGTTTTTTTTCTTATTAGTACTTAAATTGGCTTGGCTTGGTCGCATTTCAGATGGAGCAAATTCAATGCATGGGTGTCGTCGTTCCCTGTTCCATTGAGACTCTTTTTAAGGAAAGAGTAAAAACAGACGGAAGGATTCCGTCTGCTTACAAAGTTTAGAATGATTGAATTTGAGGCCGAAATGAAACCGAATTCTTCAAATAAATGATGCATTTTTGGACATTTTCTGTTCCTTGTGCAGTTTGTATTTGGTTCTGCTGATGGTGTTGTTGAAGTTGATGATTCAGAATCACAAGTAGCAGGATGAATAGTTGCTAAGAGAAACAACATCAGAAAGTTGAAAGGAGAGGAAGAAAGCAGCTGCAGAAGAGGATTTGAAACTCATGTTGGAAATAGTTAATTAATTTTGTGAAGTTGATATGGGATTTATAGCGTACAAGAGTAGTATAGCAATGGCAGCTATTATTATACATGAATTCATAAGATCCCTGGGGATTCAGAAGCGAATCCAATGGGAATTCAGAAATTTATGGACGTTGCCAAATCTTGTGAATGAGAGAAAAAAAATAAATAACCTGCAAATACAATAATCAATGTGCAGTAAAGTAAAACCTACACACACAGAGAAAGCTTACTCATTTTCTCTCACACTTCGTATTGTGTGTATGTTATGTTGGGATTGATGATGGAGATCTCTTGCATATTGGATGTATCTTGTATGCATTAACACACATTCTTGCCATAAGTTTCAATTAAAATAAAGTTTTATTTAAAATTGTGGTGTTTTTGTGCTTTAAAAGAAAAAGTGTTCATAATATTAATTTTTAATAAAATATTTTTAAAATTTTTATATTAATATTTAACATTTAAAATTTTTATTCTATAATAGTTATGATATAGAATCCTTATGTTAATGAAGAATAACTATAATATCTTTTGATTAAGTGGTATTGGAATGATACTTGTCGTTTTAAACAGTAAAATTAATCACAAGTTTCTAATTTTTCATGTTGGAAACCAAGATATAATTAAGGCTGATATATGATTGTCTGTCTCCTGATCAAATCAACCTTCCTTAGTTTTGAAGAATTTCTTGGCCCAACAGCTCCTCGCCTTTCTTCTCTTTTAAATCTAGTATCTATTTTTGTAATTAAGATGAATTTCTTTTTAATTATAATGAGAGTAGATTTGGTCTAATTTAGACATTAATTATTCGAATTGTTCGGTCATAGATTTAATTTGTGCAACTCCTCACAAATTTCTAACTATTAATTGTGACAATTCAGAAAAACAAAATATCTTTAATTTTTGTAAACCATCTTTAAATTGGGTTGAATATTAATATTTTTTATTATTTACAGACAGACAGACATGTAAACATACGGAAACGAGTGGTGTAATTTCGTCTAAGTTTTTGCCGGAGATGATTCAGACTCTTTAAGAAGTTTTACTCTTTAAGTAGCGGGACTGATTTTTATTTAGTAAAAGAGAAAATTTAAATAATTGATTAGCTCTTTTCGAATTCATAACTTAGGAAGGTGTAATACGTAAAATTAAACACAAACAGAGAAAGCTTGCTCATTTTCTCCCACTCGTATAGTGTGTATCCCGCGTTCTAACTTTCGGGATCAGCACATTATTAACCATTGATTGCAATTAGAACCAACATATCTCTTACCAAATATTGCATCCCAAATATTACCAAATATGATCTCCAAATCCTCTTCTGTTGCTATTCTCTTCCCCTCTTTGGACATTATGATATTGTTTCTCTTGGCAGCAATTAATCATCTCCAGCACCGGCACCGGCACCTGCATCTGATGGGAACTGCCCCGAAAAAACCATGCTTCACTTTTTTGCCTTGTTTTTAGACTATCTTAGCGGAGCTAATCCTCCAGCTTGCCTTTGCTCTATCATTGAAGATAGTATGAACAGAATCCGATGCACTCTCCTATGATCAACGCAAATGCTGTCCAGCTGATTTTAACAACGAACCTAAATCTTAATACTCTGCTGTTACTGTTACTTTTGTCATAATAAAACGGACAAGTAGTATAACTTGTTGAAGTATAGAACTGAAATCGTGATATTCGATTTTATGTTAGCATAATTCTGTGTTTAATTAACGAAATTTTAGTGATATTATATTATATATGGTGGACCTATTTTTCGTTTAAATTGGTATCTTAAATTTTAATTTGCTAATCCTCCTACTCTATACCAGTATTCAATATATATGGATATTGGCGTCTTGATTTAGTTTTACACTTTCTTTAATCTGCAGCAAATTAATACGTGATTTTATAAATCAATTACTTAGTGGAGGTGGTAGATATATGAGGGAAAAAAAAAGAAGGAAAAAATGAAGAAAAAAATGAAGAAGAAGGAAGAAGAGGATAAAAGATGCATAACATGTGGATGGTGAAGAATGAAGCAAATGGCTGTAAGAGAAATTGTTTCATTTTGTTATTCATTCTATACCTTCATTTTTCAAATCCAACGCCCAGTGATAGTGACTGAATTGCTGAAGATACTGGTATCCATCCATGCATTGAGTATCCTGTTCGGATATCTATTTGTTTTATGAATTATTTTATTGAAATTGGTTAGATTACACATTATCTGATGATGTTGGGCATAAGAAATCGATTTGCGTTTATGCTACGGTCTTGTGTTTGATTTTTCAGGTTGTCACTTCTTGTAAGAGTTTAGAACAATCAAGATTTTTACTCGCATATTTGATACCACTATGGATGATTCCTGCATACGCGTCTCATTGATTAAAATTGAATGTCTCGTAATCTGTACTTACGCTGCACATATCTTAAGGAGATGTGGTTTCGTTCCTTATCCGATTAAATGGTACAATAATAACTGAATGTGTGAATTTTCTCGTTTAAAAAAAAAAATTCTTTTAACAGATTTGAAATTCACTTGCTCCAACTAAAACAATAATTTAAAACTTAGGAAATTGAAAATATATTTTAATTATTAATTAAAAAATCACTTTTGTATCATACTTCTATTCCTTCTTTCAAGCAAATCTCGACCAAGCTAGGGAAATTTTATTAAATATAAAACGAATCACATCAAAAGTGGGAGACATAGAGAACCCAAAAATATAAAAAATAATACTAGGCAGAATGTGTAGGTAGGAAAATCATTGATGTGATAAGACAAAAATTATTGAACCTTATTACCTGTAAGTAATACAATTCATCCCACATTAGCCAATATATTTGCAGCGCCAGTAATCTTTTTGAAACGAAACTCTGGTGTGAAGCTGAGACTCTTCATTTTTTCTTATTAATATAATCCCTCGTGCAATTTTATATAATTACATTTAAAATTAGAAGAAGAAAAAGTAATCAATTCTTTATTAACAAAGAACTATGAAGAATGAATGTCACATTAACTCCACCAAACAATAAATATTTATTCTGCTTCGTGTATAAGAATTCATGCAGGAAGCAGATTCATAAACAACAAATGTTACATTCAATTATTATAACTGCACATCTCACTCCACAAAAACACACATTTATTTCTGCTATAAAGAATAACGATTAAAAAGGAAGAAGAGGAAACCCTTTTTAGTAAAACAAGTTATATATTTAGTAAAAGGGAGGCCACCACAGAAATAAACACATAAACCTTCCATCACAACAACAAACAAGTGAATTAGCACAATTAGGCACACTTGAAACCGCTTGGTACACCCTTGCCACAGTAGTTCAAGATCAAGCTCAAGTCGACCGGGACATTCAGGTTAATGCCCAAGATGTTAGCCTTAATGGCAAGGCAAAGGCAAACAGCAGCTTCAAGATCAGCAAGACCTTTAAGCAAAGTGCAGCAAGGTGTTTTTGGCGGTGTTCCCAAAACAATATTAACCAAGCCTAACACATCGGCGCATACTCCTAGCTTTAGAGTGTCCTTGGGGCAGCTAGCCTTAGCGGGCGGGGGGCTTTTTGGTTTTGGTTTTGGAGGGCAAGGTACATGGTTTGAAGTGACCAAAGTGAAAAAGATTAGATTGAGAGAAAGAAGAAGAGCAATGCTTGCAGAAGCCTTGGAAGCCATTTTCAAAACAAACAGTTTACAAGTACTTTGAAATGCTGCAAAAAGAAGATTGATTAATTGATTTCTTTTGTGTGTGTGCGCGTAGTGGTAGAGTAAGGTTTTTATAGACGGAGATGTGTGATATTGCTTATGAAATCAATAGAAACAGTAGGAAGAGAGTCATGTGAACTGCGAGCGCATTAGATTGAAATCAAACAATGGGTGCAGCTGGCAACACAACTTGTCAAGGTATAGGCCATGTTCAGCAATTTTGGAATGTTCTGTGAAGGATTTTTTTTATTTTTTGGCCCACCACATTGCGTAAACCACATGTAGCTAAGGTACAAAACGGTAACATTCAATACTATTAATTTTGAGGGATTCTTCATTCATCTCTCTCTCTCTCTCTCTCTATTCTGATCTGATTTTTGTGTGATGCCTGTAAGTAAAGGACATCCCAAGATGTGCAATGCAAGGTAAGTTTGGAATTTTCCCGGATAAGTATTTTCCCATCACATGCTTTACAAATCATTTCACAAGATTCTATCAACTAAAATATAGCTTATGGATACCGCCTCTATGGTTTGGTAACACCACAGGTAAACAGCACTACAGGTAAAAACCCACATACGTATCACCCCTGAAGTTTAGTTAATGGGGGAACCATTTGGCCGCTAATAATTGGCTAAAAATACTAAAATATTCTTTGTTACATTAAAAATTTAAAAATTACAGCCGCACCAAATCCAATATATAAATTAATAGATAGCTTCCCGAACTTCGGTAAAATCACACTTATTTTTCAAGCTTCTGTTTTGTTATTTCTTGAATAAACTTTAAAATTAATTGTTGGCAAGTAATAATTAATTAATTAGTTAATAATTATAAGAAAATGACATATATTATGTCTTTTTTACCTTCAATATATATCCCAACTACAAAATTAGAAGAAAAAAAATCACAATTATCATTGAACAAGATGATCATTTTATCAAATTATCGATTTAAAAAGTTGTAAGTCACATGCATGGAATAATTAATAATTCTTATCCGAAATTTCAATTAACTACTCTCTTTGTAAAAATTGAGAATAACATTATAAAATTTATAACATTTTAAGCACTAAATGACCATAAAAAATTTATTCAAAATTATATGATAAAACCTATAAATTGAAATATTATATTATAAAATGATGAGATAACAATAATTTTAAAAAAATAATATATATTATTAAAATTTACGGGACTTACTAGTACCCACAATAAGTATTGCGAAAATATTTTAATAAAATGAACTTACACTCAGCAAATCCGTTAATACTCCATATACTTGCAGATGTTACCATCAGGGTCGAATACATGTCCGTGTCCACACATTGATTGCTATCCGACGGTTTTAAGATGGAGTGTTTGTAGTGGTTTTAAGAGATTTGGAGCGGGATTTGAATTAACAACAAAAATCCGCAAAAGATTTACAATGGATTTAATATTAACAAAATATCCGTAAATAACTGCAACTAATCTTTGCGAATATTAATTATTTTTTTATATATATACATAATAAATAAAATGATATCATTTAAAATAACTTCATTTTAAGTCTAATTTATAAAACCTATAAATGTAAGACCCATTTGAACGTATTTATATATTTTTCAGTCTTATTTTTGCTTAAAAAATAATACCTATTTAAGTTGAAAAAAATAAAATAATAATTTTATTTTTTCTAACTTAATTCACTATCATTACGTTAGTATCGTTGTCATTATTTTTTTTATATGTTTTTAATCATTATTTATAAAATTAAATTGTAATTTTTATGATTAAATAGTTATTATAAAAAAGGCTATAATTAAAATTATGTTATTGATAGATATAAATATTTTTTTATCTGTAATATTTTTATTTTGTACCAATACTAAAATATTTTTAAGTAGATGAATGAAAATATTAATAAATAAAAATAAAAATAAAAAACCCTCAAGATAATTTAATGGTAGGGATGAATCTATACGAATTTTGTATCCTAAGTTCGAATTTCACTCCAAAAATTTTTATGTTGAAACGTAAAAAAAGTCAAATAAGAAATTTTATTATGTATTTAATATTATTGCGTATAGTTTTAAATCTTAAACCCGTAATAGTATCAAATATACTCATCTTGTGATTTAAGACAATTATCAAATGATCCGTGTAGTTCCATCTCTAAGGGATTGTGTTAATCTCATGCATGACTAAACGTTTCGATGGTAATTAGATGTAAATTTTTTTTAATATACAAAAAAAATAAATAAAATTAAAAAAATCCGTTATAGTGTATTTGAAAAATAAATATTACTGAATTTAAGATAAATTTAATATTATAATTTATACAAAATAAAAATCTAATTTTATTGATATCCGTCCTTAGTACAATATGCTATCATCCTAACTGTAATGTTAGGTGTACTGAATTTTGTAAAGGGACACTGGAGAGATTTTTGTAACTGACATTAGATATATATAAAAGAGTAGGGATCCAAAATTGAAATTAGTTATCCATCTTATTCAAAACGAGGACTTGACGGGAGGAGTACCTAGTTCTAGTTGGTCCCAAATTTGAGTTTCTACTATTTATCCACTTAAAGTTTTATATATTTAACTAATTTTTGAAATTTGTTTATTCATTTAATTTTTCCTATTATTTTGTTTAAAAAAAATTTTGATTTGTAAAATATTGTCTCTATAACAAATCCTATGGTACACTTTTACCTTTTAAATTGTTAAGAGAAATATTAATTTTTTCGTATTTTAAATTTTTTAAAATAATTTTTAACCAAATAATTAGAAAAAAAATTATAAATAGAATAGTGAGATAAGATTACAAATATATTTTGATATTATTTTAAAATTATTTCTTCATTTTTAAAATGCGAAAATATTTAGGGTCCTGTATATCATTATGTCAATCAAATTATTGATTGTTGCATCACCATCAAAGCCTAAACAATTGTTATGCAGTTATGCTGGGTCACATGGGTTTTTCCGAGTGAGAAAAAAAAATTGTTTTATTGAATTTACAAATTTAATCTAAAATTCACGGTGCATTTCTTATTAACTCCAGGGTATTCGTTAATAAGCCAGTACAATGTTGCCTCCTAACAATTGATTTAGACTCGACCTAAGGTTGCAGCAAATACTTCTTTTTTCTTTTTTTTTACCATTAAAAGTAATATCAGACATACTCAAAATCTCAGATGAATTTCCATAAGCTTCGTTATTGTAGTATCATTCACAAATGAGTGACTTTTTCCAAATAACTTTAAATTTATATTTCCAACTTGACAGAGAGGGACCGACTTCGCAATACTTCCACTTCGTGATTGTAGTATCATTCACAACTCAGTGGCTTTTTTCCAAATAATTTTAAATTTATATTTCCAATTTGAGACAGAGGGACCTACTTCGCAATAATTCCACGCCCTTGCGTCTAAATATTCTACCCCATTGAACTGTGCAAATATTCTAAGCACGACAACAAACATTATACCCCATTCAACTGTGCAAATATTCTAAACACGACAACAAACATTGTACCCCTTTCAACTGTGCAAATATTCTAAATACGACAACAAACAGCGAGATATGGACAAAAAAAATCTCAAGGGTAGTCTCAGTCTTTTTACCAAACCCAAGGATGATTTCAGTCGGCAAGGGAGTAGAAGTTTCGAAAGGGATAAAATTACAAATAGGAAGCTGATACAAGCCCACAAGTCATTGTCTGATCAGTGTGAATGTTTCAAGATGTTGCGAGCCATAAAGGCGTGAACGTGTGAAAAGACTAGAAGGAAAAACATGCATAATGTCTTGGCCAAAAAAGAAATAAAAGGGTCTTAACAATAAAGATTTACATAACAAGAGAGGATCATGGATTCTCCTCAAGTACTCAGAGATCCCTCACCAATTTGATAAAATAGGGTCATACCTTGAACTGTATTTCTAGAAACATATTGAATAGATTTAAATAATCCTCTAATCATAATGTGAATGCCATTATGCTCACCACCAAGTTCTAAAACACGTATTCTCATGCCAGGCAATTTTTTAGGGGTTAATAAAAATTAAAAGGGCAAGCATACTAATTATTGATATTTGGGAGAGCAAGATCGTTCATTGAGGTTTCAAAAGAATTATCACCCTGTGATGCCCAATCCTAGTCTCACTAATGCAACCAAGGTGACGAAGGACCTGTTAAAATCATTATGTCAATCACTACAACTTCATGCTTACAAGAATAGCATAACTATATTGACAAAAACAAGAGTTTGAGGCTGGCTATTGCCCATAAAGTGATACTTGCAGTGCTAGATTTTTCTCAATAATCAGAATCTTGTGCCGCAAAGAGAATTATGAGTTCTGAACTTTATATTATGGATATACTTTGCCCAGAATTTTGAACGGGTAGAAGACCAAGTAAATAAAAACAGAGGACGAGTCAGAAGCAGAAGAAAAGAGAGCACTCACAATCAATATTGCTTTTCCAGTGTTGTCAACCTTCAACGATGGTCCCTTTATGTCAGTTTCAAAAAAAAGTGTTCCCTCTTCACTGCTACTGTAGTAGCAATATCTCTCAGCTCCTGCATGTGGCAGTATGCAAATCATTTGCATAAATTCGTAACTTGAAATATAACCCCAAAATAAAAGTCTCATTGGCGCCTATTCGACAATTCAAAGAGAAAGTTAAGCTTTTGGGCCCGAAGATAACTGCCATTTATGACAAAATACTCATTTTTCAAGGGAACAACTACCTAAAGTAAATAAAGGTGGTGTAACCCATTTAAGTCACTTAACAGTGCTCTTTCCGAGAGATTTTCTGCGAGCTTTACAAAAATAAGTAAAAATAATAAGTACAAATGTAAGGTCAATAACAATAAGTGTAAGGTAAAAAAAAATGATGATAACCTTCTTCTTTGGAGCTGAAATAAGCTGGGCATTAGCTTCAGCACATGTTGTCATGTCACTCATTGCTACATTAACCTTCTCTAATAAATGTGAGTCTTCCTTTCATGTATCTGCACTTGGCCAGAGTCAGCAGAAGAAATTGAACAGAACATCATCAAATGAGATCAAATCATAAATGTTCAGGGCACCACTCATACCTCTAACTTCATTGAAGGAGGGAAAAGAAACAGAACAGCATGTATATATAGTTTTTGTGATTTTATCTTTAAAAGCTTCCTCACGATAGCAACGATAAGTGCCTGACTTGCACTTTGTGCATGATATGGCACTAGCAAAATTATCCGTGTGATCAACATATACATTTAACGTATTTGAGTTCGAAGAAGAAAATTGTTATTGTCATTGTTGTTTCAATCTCAAATTATCTCCTTCATTAACACATGCTGGTACACAATAACACATATGTGCGGTACAGCAAATCCTTGAGACACTTAAAATGCAGTGGTTTTCCTTTTATTAGTGTTTGATGTCACAAAGGGAGGCATACATTCATATCAAGACATCAATTTTGTGTCCTCATCACTGATCACGAATTGCATGTCATGCGCGTTGATCCTATTGTGGTGCATAAGCAGAACGTTTACTTGGAAGTCCATTTATGACGATCACATTGCATAATTGGACAGGAGAAATGTACTTACGTGGACAAAGAATCCAGCTCATCAGAAGTTACGTACCAGAGTGGTGGAGAGCCACCACCTTTTTTCTCCTGGAATTGATAACAACTACAGGTTTTAGGGGGAGAAAAATGATGAGATAATTTCTGCATACTGTGTGGATTAATTCCACTAAAAATCATTTTATCAATTTGCTCTAATCTAACTAATTGGACAACCTTGGATGCTGCTGCTGGCTCCTCAGGTTTAAGTGACCCACTATCAGGAGGTTATTTGGAGGCTTCTGGCAGACTGAAACACAAAAAAGTACAATTATTTAACATTTATCTAGGCAAGGCAAATATTAATAAAATGTCAAATCGCAATAATCTTGTTTAAAGTAGAGGATTACCATCTAGTTGAATCCAAATCTTAAGATGTTCATTCTTTTAGGCAAATACGAGGAGACATGAGCAGACATACTCTGTAGTCTGTTCTGCTGCCTCAGAGATCCATCAAAGAGTTTCTGTGACCAGAGCAACAACTCAATTGAAATCAGCAAACAAATTAAGATTAGTTATTCAGTTGTCCAATCAGAGCAATAATACCTCTAAGTAATATCACAACTCAGAGAAACCCAAATACATGGAGGTCTTAGTCTTTCTAGTTTCCAAACACTACAAGTCTTTTATTTATTCATTGTCCGCACTTTCTTCTGAAAGCAACGGAGCAGAAAAAAAAAGATCCAAAGCACCCAATGCTAATGTATTTCTAGATTTTCTAAGCCAAATATAGTGATATTAACGAATACAAACACAAACTGAACACACAAAAATAGAATAGAAATTCAACAGTATTTTCCACCGAGTCTCCAGTTTTCTCCAAATTGAAACCCTAATTGAAAGCAGCGAAAAAACCCTAATATTTGAAATCTCCATTTAATTTATTTTCCTCTATTTTCTCGGACCAAAAAAAAAGATTAATAATTGACTCCATAAAGAGAGTAAACTTTAAGAATAGCAGCAGTCTCCTCATGCAAGCGGTCCTTGATAGTCTGAACCTGCAACTCCATTGCCTTCACTGCTTCGTCTATATCCAGAAAATCAGGGACGCTACTGGCTGGGTACACTAAAGCGAAACCACAGATACAAAAAGATATTTTATATACAAATTAAATTTTAGGGGAAAAAAGAAAAGAGAAAATGAAAATTAATGTAAATGAATTCTGAGTTCACTCACTATTTCGGGCGATAACGAGTTCTTGTAGCTAGAGGATTCGAGTGTTGAAGAAGATATCAGAGAATCGAATGATGATCCAGCTTTCTTCACATCCATGTCTCCCATCACTTGCCTGTCTCTCTATGCTCGCTTTCCTTTTGTCTCTAAAATCGGATTTGTTTTGGGATTTGATTACGATTTCAAATCCTGAAAAGCAAGTGTTTTAAGCGGGAAAAATTCGCGGCGGTAAGGAAGTGCCGTTGCGAAGACGATTACTATTCCTAGTTGTTGTTGTTGTTTTGTTTAAGACGTGTTAATTGACGCATGATGATATATATGTGACATATGCCTTTTGAGTTAAACATTGACTACATTTTATATCTTTTAAGGCTAAATTTAATTAAATTATCAGTAATTTCTTATTATAATTAAATAAAATTTTTAAAAAATGGTAAGCTTACCTAATCAAATGGTGTCTCAATTGGACAGATTCAATTCCTATCTAGATAGAAAAGATTTTTCCTTTTTTTCTTTTTTCAACAAGTCCACTAAACTATTATTAAAATAACACTATATTTAAAAAATATAAAATAAAATTTTACATTTTGAAATTAATATAGTAGATATTGGCATGGTGTTTTATTAAATATAATTGGAAATATAAATGTTTCTTTTTTATAAAAATTAATATAAGCAATAATATAATAGATAGTAGATAAAATGTATTTTATGTAAGGGTGGTAATTTGGGTCACGACACGATTATTCTACACGAATTCAATATCATTAAACGGATTCGGATTTAAAAATTTTAATACGAATAATAATCGAATCGTATTCGTGTCATACGATTAATAATCGTGTCGGATTCATTTAATATAATAGTTAAATGAATTATTATGTTTAAATAAATAATTATGTACAAATGAATAATTATTTAATATAATTTTTTTATTATTTATATTTGATATTTAATTTATATTTAAATAATTAATTAATTAATTAGGTTAAATTTTATATTAATTAATTAAATAAATTGAATAGATTGAATCAAGTTAATGATCCAATCATATCGTATTATATCATCTATTTAAAAAATAAATTACACGATTAATAAATAGATGATACAATTATTAGACGGATGACACGATTAATAAATGAATCGTATTTGGATTGAAAATTCTTGATACGAGTAATAAATGGATCATATTAAAATAAAAATAAAAAAATACTATAAGTTTATTGATACTATACGAATACGATACATTTATCCGAATTGACACCCTTAATTTTATCTACTATATTTATAAAATAATATAAAAAATATTATAATTTTAAACGATATAAAATAATATAAAAAATATTATAATTTTAAACGAAATTTTAATAAGAGCTGTCTAGAATGAATAATTAAAACCATAATTTTTACTTATCGTCGATCCACATAGGGAAATCAATGCCGAGTTCATGGTATTGTGGCGTCCGTTAAGGATTTCAATTTTCATGTCTGGGATGCTTGCATTTTATTATCGTAAAAGTGAAAATCATTTGAGTTTATGACTTTAATTAATTGCTTTTAAGTTACTTAATTTATTCGATTATAAATATCAGTTGAAAATTATTTGATTAGTTTATTGGATTTTAGAGACATCTTTAAAATCGATGCATCCTAATGTCTCATGTTAGTTCCAGAACATTGTCCCTAATACATAGTAATTCTCTCTTTTATAAATTAATTAATTATTTTCTAACTTGGACCTAATAATAAATTAATTAGGCTAAGTACAGTTACAGCACTCTGCACTCATCATGATCAATAGAATGACCGAACCCCATTGATATTTAATTATTAGGAAGACATGATCAATTTCTTCCACGCAGACAGAAAACCAAAATCCACGTGAGAAAGTATGTTTGAGGATCAACTGTAAGAGTGGGAATTGATCAGTTCAGTTCATATATAACTGCCACCCTCATTTAAGAAGAACCAACTACCATATTGCGCATAGATATTTTTTATTGAGTCCTGCCCATGATCAAGACATAGATATCTTTCATTTACCGTCACACGTTTGATCGTAATATTTTTCACATGCAAGTAGTATTAATAGGAAGGGTACTCTATTCTCTATGTGAACAAATCAAGAAAAATTTGCCCTAGATATTCATCATGCTGACAAAACATGCCAATGAAATTGGTTACACTGATGCCATCTGCATGAATCTTTGCTCTTTTAGTAAATTGCTAGCTGGTTAGCATAAATTTGAAGATCAACGAGCTATTTCCTACAGAGTGAATTCCAACTACTACGCCAAATATAATTAAAGTTATCAATTAAATAAGGTGTTATCCACATCATGTTGATCAATCAGTTTGCCTGTCCATATATGGTAACCAAGATATGAATGAAGATACTATATGATTTCTACTTACCCATCTCTGAATATATAACAACGACGAATCAATGAACATAGTTATGTGTACTTTTTGCACTCTTGCAAATGCATGTAATTGAAACATCAGTAGTGTTATTTGTTACAAAGATGGTAATGATGTAGATGATGATAAGAGGGAGGAGGAGATAATTTGAGAGGACAATGTTACTATTAACAAAATAAAGAGATCTCTTACTTAGAAGCATTAATCTATGATTTACATCAAATAACAGATAAGAAAAGGCTCTATAACTCATTCAATATTCCACCGGCCTATGTTATAAAGTCATTATATATTGCGTGTTATGCCTCTGTTGGATTAAGGTAAAACATTTCTAGTCTTGGATATTTGGCTAACCTGCTTTTCCCAGAACAGTTTTAGAGTCAAAATAGATACATCCCCAGGTACTCTTGAAGAGAAGACGTGAAGAATATGGAGATTATAGAAAGAGCAAAAAGAAATACTTCTTTTGATCAGTTGTGAGATGGAGGATGTGTCTTTGGTCGTGAATAATCTGAGTTGAAACCAGGATGTTTTTCACCTCTTTTATTGCGAGGCACTCTCATAGAAACTGAAACCAGAGACTCATGAGATTGAACAGCACCTGAAGTTTTTGCAGGTTCATTTTTCGATATGATCTTCTGATTGGCTTTGGTCTTATTCAGCTTCTGATCCTCAGTTTTATAATCAGCCAATCTAGACTCCTTAATGCTGTCTCTTCTTGTTTCTCCAAGCTCATTTGCCAAAGAAGTCGTAGTCTTTGGCACAACCGGTATCTTTTCGATTCCCTTCTCATCATTCTTTACATAAGAAAATATATATGAATCAACTAAAGCTTATAAAGAATTAAAAGAAGCAATAGGTAGATTAAAAAAGACTAGCTAGTGATCCTGTTGACTGATTACCTTATTAGAAATGTTAAATGTCTTTCCAAGCTTCTTATCAGTGGCTGCACTGAGACGCCGGGCATTGCATGTATGCAAAGAGAGACATAAAAAGAATAAAAGAAGATAATAGGAGATCGGCATATTATGAAGATGAACTAAATTATAATATGAAAGATAATAATATATAGCAAAGAGAAGTTGTTCTGTTGGTGGTATTGTTGAAGAGTATAGAAGTACCCTATGGTAGTAAAGGTAGGGGTAGTATTTGTAGTAAGAACATTAAATGCAAGTTTTCAAAGGAGATTTAAGAGATTCTATTGTAGAACATGCAAATGTATGGGTGAGGAGAAGTAAGAAGAGAAGATGAAGATATGGCTTGCTTCCCTTTTTGTCACCTCTCTTTTCACGTTACTTTCAATTGGGTCCCAAAGGTATGGCAACAGTTAAGATACCCGCAAAAATGTCATACCCATTTTTATGCTCGTTTATGTTTATGTGTAAGATACCAAATCCGTTCTAAATCTGTTGAAACATATATTTATATTACCTATACCCATTCCAAATTCTATTAATAATACCCATATATAAATATCTATTTAACTCTTTTTTTTTTAAAAACAAATATAATAATAAAAAGTCATGAAAATTCAAATAAAATCTACACATGATACATAATTCATACAAATTACACATACATTATAATTAAATCCAAAGCATTCTAATTCTTCGTATAAGTATAATCTTTATATCTAAATTCTAATATAAGATTATATATAAGGCAAATCATCCATTCTAACATACAAGAAAATTCCTATTTTGCATGCCGCTACCCAAGACTATAAATCCGATTCCGTAATAGGTTTAATTTTAATATTTAAATCTGTCTCAAAATCATTTTTTCACTATTCTAATTCGTTCTATTAGGATTGAATAGAGTCGGTTACCTAATAAAAACCCGACCTACTATCATCCCTACAAGGAACATACCCCTTCACCAAGGAAAGAGAAGCAACATAAATCTTTCGGTGTAGATATATTGAGAGAAGTGGCATGCATAGTCCAAAGGAGAGATTTTCCTCTCAAATAAAATATTATTTAAACAACAATAAAGAGTGAAAACGCAAGAAAAGTAGGACCACATTCGAAAACAACAAACATGTATAATAAATAAACGTTTGAATTTTTTCTACCAACAACTTCCCTTGCTTGTTTTTGTGTTATTTGCATGGTTTTGTTTGTGCCCTCCTTGTTCCTTGCCCTAGTTCGCACTTCTTCCTTGGAAATCTTATATTTGATGAATTATTATTATTATTATTATTATTATTATTATTTTATTAGCTATTGTACTTCTTACGAAAAGTCGGATGCCTTTTTAGGTTTAAGAAGACACAAAACATCATTTACAGTAGCTTTACAACCTATATTCCTTCGTCCCACGAGCGGCTGAAAACTAGATATTTGTGTTCTTAAAATATTGACAACTCTTCTGTCTTTTAATTCCATTTTAGTTTGAAAAAAAATCCAGGTTGCCTTTCCTTTTAGAAGGAATATAGGTTAGTACGACATTTCACTAGTTACCATGTTTTTGTATGCTTTGTGAGCTATGCAGATTACAATTACAGAGAACTTGTAATCGGTATGGATGCAATGGTTGGGATTGTAGCGTTGGCATGGTGGATTTACGGAACCCAACATAAACAGTCAAACACACATGGGTTCTGCCTTAGGAGTGAGGAGACAAGGTTGCATGGATCGACCGTCCTTTGTCAATTTTGCGCGAAACACTAAAAGAGTGACCTAACCGTCAATGCCGCCTTCCGTACTGCGTGGCACTCACCCATGTGATTCATTCAATTGCCACGTGGATGTGGACGCAACATGTGGCGTCCCAAACCCAATGTCTCTTGTCCTCTAATGGTGGTCCACATGAAATCCCACGCGACCTCCCCCTATGGTTGGTCTCCATTGTAATATAATGAGGATGTCCGCATCCTCAGGTTTCTCGCTTTTGTACGTTGAGTTGTTATCGTATCGCTTTGTAGCATTCGTTTGTAATTAATCGTGATGAAGAGCGACGGCGAGACATGCTCGGCTTCCTAGGCGGACGGGGATTCGGGCTTGGCGATGACCAACGGTTCGACTTGGTGTGTCTTGTTAAAGTTGAGCAATCTTGATCGACTCGGCTCCGTTGTCCCTACGGCACTTTTTTGGCTAAATCCGCTCATCATGGGCATTTTCAGAGTGACGCAAGATGGTTCAGACTAATCCAACCGAAATTGTCAGATTTAATTTTGATTTTAGTTAAAGCGTCCGCTCTTGAAATCCCCAGAGTAGCTTGATATGTCAATGCCACATAAACGTTGACAGAGTTTTAGTATTAATCGAAGGATCTGGCTGAGCTGGATTTGGTTTTCCCTGTCGACAGCTAAAATTTGCCAACGCTTTGTTATTCAGATTTCACCGAATTCCGTTTTGTCCTCGACTTGTCAAGCATTCTATTTAGTAAACGACAAGTCCTTTGTCTCATATAAGCTTTGATTGACAAACATTCTATGTCCAGTACGCAACTCCATGGATTAAAGCTATGGACTTCGGGCACAGCGACTTGAAAATTTAAACCTGTCGTCTTCTCTCCAAAGAAAAAAATAAGATAGAAAACCAAATCAAATCCCATAAAAAGGGAACCAGCAGTAAACGTAAAGATATCACACTTCAATGAATTCAGTTATTCATCAATCTGCTATCACATAGTTTTTATACCAGCTATATACAACGTATAAACATAATGCAAAGAAAGGTGAGGGAATATATTTGACACAATGACACACAGCCAGACACGTTAAATAAATGCATGAACTAAATTTAGATGAGTAGATAAGAGGGAAACATGGATAGAAGAAGAGGGCTTGCAGGATTGCTACAGCAGAATATGCTACCCAAATGTGTTTTCTCCACTGTAAGTAACATAGAGAAATCCATCTTCATCCTTCTTTACGTCATAAATGGTAGACATAATTGCTCCTGCAGAAATAAAAAGTAATTAAGACACCTCTATGCTCATAAAGTTATTAGTTGAGTTTTCCAGTTTCCACAATTTTATGACATTATCCTTATAAAAATTTTCAAGAAGAATATATAAACAGTAACAACGAGACAGGAAAGAGGAGAGGTGATGGGAGGGCATGAATCTTTATGATGTAGTACCGGTAGGCGGCAGGACGTTGTCCACAAATATAAAGATTGCCTTTTCGGGACTCAGTTTAATTCTCTTCCGTATCACATAAACAAACTGACCCACTGTTAAGTCAGCTGGGACCAAGTATCTGCAACATTATAACGATGTCAATACATAAATATACAAATATTTTCAAACATATAGACAAAAATCGATTAACAATAATAGATTCATATCTATTGTTTTCATCACTCCTCCCAATCAAAAATTACTTGGCCCTAAATATGGACAATCACATAAGAGAACTCTATCACTGTCAGATGCAAGGTAAAATAACAAACATAGGACAATTACATTGACAATGAGCACAGGATCATGATATGCTCCAATTATTAACAACAAAGAAGAGCAAATTTAAGTCAGGGTAATACAGAGAAAATCTTTTGCAGCACAAACTTGGTACTTACTTTTTCTTGTCAATGTTAGGAATATCACTTCTCTCTACCTTTTCCACAATCACCTATAAAGCACAGTTGCAAATGTTGAAAGAAGTAAGGTTGGGATACCATAAAGTTAAAAATTGGCAGGCACTTGTATCATGCATAAAGAATACAGAGCTTATGTCAAAGCTAGGCAAGAAATGAAAGAAAGCCCTACCTAGTCACTTACATGAGTGTCAAATATTCAATGAAAATTTGTAAACCACCACTTTTTATTACAATAGCAAGAAATAAAAAGTTAGAATTTAACTATTTATGTTTTTGGATAAGGGATGGGAACTTTAATTCTCACTGATCAAGTTTCATCCACAGTGCAAAAAAAAGTTTGCTTTGGACTCCAATTCAACGAGTGAAGATCAAGAATCCCATTCTTCTGTCAGGCCACTTCCAATCATGTTCTACACTAAACTACATTCAGCAGCCAAGCAAACACAACCTGTATATCTGTCTTAGATATTTTAATAGCATCTGTCCCTCATCCAGTTCTTTCTCAATCAAAGCACATGAACAAAAGCTACCAAATAGCAGAATAATATTCCTAGCAAATTGATGCACTTCAACTGAAAAGTAAGATAACAAGCATGTGATTGAATGGAAGAAACGCTTAACAGAAGATAGGATTACACAATGTATTCCCATTAATCCCAACACCCTCCTGTGACAGAATTATCTGCCAACACTAATCACATACAGCATACTTTGGGGGCCAAGAATGGATGAAACAAGCAAGCAACACATAGACTGGGTGGTACCATACTACCATATTCTCTATAGAGATCTTGGTATTCTAAACCAACAGAATGTCTTCTAGATGCCAGGCATATTTCCCCCAATGGTTTTATACATTGAACAAGAATCCATCGGCATAAAAATGTAAGATCTATAAACAACGTTAACTGAAATTTCTATCAATCATGGATGGCTTTATTCTTATTAGTGAACAAGCTGCATATATGGAATATAAGCCATTAGACAATTTATGTGGCAAAGAGCTTCCATAGCTCCGATGTGACAGACTTTGGAAACAGCTATAGCAGACATTAAGAAGCCTGTCTCATATTTGTATATCAAATTATCAAATACGCGATTGTGAAATCAATTATTGTGTAATCATACTCCACTAGACAGTATTAGATTGGACGATAAAAAATAGTTCAACATGTGCTGGTCTAAAGACGACATTAAATGGACAATCCTACTACGATGCAGATTAAGCAATTAATGATATATATGCAAAGCCAGTGCAAAATGATATTAAGATCATAAGATTAAAGCTAAAGCAAATTTCTCACAGGAATTCTATCTGGGTATTTCTCCCTAATTCTTTCAGCTTCAGCACACCTTTTTTCTGAAAAAAAATAAAAGACAAACAACAACTTATACAACCGACATAAAAATCGATGATTTAGGCAAATTAATATATTGAACTGGCATATATCAATTATAACATACCAAATTCATGCTCAATCTTGAAGCAGCTTTTAGTCATTTTCGTTAATTACACTGCCAACAAGAACAAAACCCTTGACGCTTAGAATAAAATGATCACCGGTACCTAAAACCTGCGATCAAAATTAAAAATTAAGGAAGACTAATCAACTTCTAAATATAATTAAACTAAATCAACAATGATACCAAAATCGAAAGGACAAAAAAGGGCGAAGATGTTCAGCCAAGTCCCAAACTCAACTAGTTGGCTGTAAAGAAAATAAAAAGGCGATAATACAAATTGAAGAAACTGGAGAAGAAAATTCGATTCTAAATTCAATTTGAAGAACGACTTACAAGAATGATTTAGGGAGAAGACAATTGAGAGCTTTGATATATAGCTTTGTCTTGCTGTTGCGGATAAAAGATGGATAAACCCTATTCTTTAAATTCAGTTATGTGACGTGTCAGTCATCTCAGTGTATTTCAACTTCAAAGGATTGCCTCTTCCAACTTCAATTGCCAATTATGTGTTGCCACGTCTTGAAGTTTATTTTATACCAAAATCATATCCGCTCGCTATTAGTCAAAAAAATAAAATGTCCAAAGGTCTCCAACTTTTTAAATTACGTTACGTAGGTCAAAAATGCAATATACACACTCAGAATTTAAAATTTTTTAAACTATAATTCTGGAGTAAACACATATACCACGCTCCAAAAATTCGAACGCAAGCTAACACAGCTGTTTATTAGGTGAGGTCGGTCTGTGAACCGGGTCTGACTTGACTCATAAAAATTCGAATTGAATCAGTTTATTTCGTTGTTTTTATGGATTAGTTCCATTCTAAATGGAATGATACATATTCTGCTAATTTTAGTTTTAGAATTATGCCATCAGTAACAAGTTCAAAACTATTTTGAACTGTTATTATGTGACTCAACAGTTTAAATAAGTTCAATCTGTTATTTAAAAAAAAAAACAATAGACTTATTATGATTTGAAACTAACGATTCGATCCAGTTTAATCCATTATTTACTGTTATTATTGCTATTACTGTGAATAAAACAATACAAAATTTCAATATTATTATAACGTTGTTGGCTGTTATAATTTTGCAGCGTTGTTGATCGTTACAATTATAACGATCAAATAATAGGCTCTTTTTTTTCTTAATAGAGTTATTTATTAAGTTAGATCGATATGTGAATTAACCTGACTTAGCTCATAAAAAAATCAGATTGAATCAATTTATTTCATTGTTTTTATAGATTAGTTCGGTAATAAATCGAATGATACGAATTGTGCTAATTTTAGTTTTAAAATTAATAATCTGATCTGTAATAAGTTTAAAATTATTTCGAACCCGTTATTATGTGAATCGATGGTTCAAATCAGTTTAATCCATCGCTTCTAAAGAAAAAAAAAAACAGTAAACCTATTACATACTGAAATGGTTTGATCCAGTTTAATCAGTCGTATATTAAAAAAAAAGATGCAACTGCTGCTGCTATAAACAAAACAATGCAAAATTCTAATGTTATTGTAACGTTGTTGATCATATAATGGGTTCTTTCTCCGTCATCCCCTTTTTTTTCTCTTCCCCCCCTCTCCCATATATTACATAAACTCTTTAGTCTCCTCTCTTATTTCTTTAATTATTTTGATTTATTTATATATTT
>JAVXUL010000001.1:23396507-23443923 GCA_035590515.1 Trichilia minutiflora
ATCAAATAAATCTTCTAAAAGACCTATTCTACTGCAACTTTTATTGCTAATTTAAATTACTTTGAATCATTCTTCAATAAATCTACCTGCAAACTATTTTGTTATCAGATATCCACATGTTTGTATATGATAAATCATACAGCCGTTCCCTGCAGACAATTATTAATTTATTATTCACGCTTGGTGGCCATGTTAGGTTAGCTGAAATTTGTAATATGAGCAGATGGTCCCTGCTTTGAGGTTGTTGAGGGCCGGAACCTTCACTCGTCCATTCCTTTTTCGTATGTGTTATAGTGAATATGATTGCTTTCAATCCATGACAGCTGCCCTCACCGACATTCCTGGAATATTGATGTTGTTAAGGTTTCTATCATTGAAAGCAGTGGACTGCAAAACTCATTTCACAAAAGTAATTTTCTTTTCTTTTTCCATGGATACAGAGAATCAAACCTCCCTAAATCACAACTCAACCCTACCATGGTGATGCCTTAAGCCCTTCAGAATAGTGCTTTGATGACTTAAATAATATGGTGGTCGGCACATATATATATAATCGACTCACCAAAATCCTATAGGATATAATAATTATTTCTGTCTTTTACCTATCCCTAGATAATGAAACTTTCATAAGAAGCCGAACATTAATAAGCAGAAACATACTCTAGCTCTATTGTTAGCAACTTCTCGCAAAACTTTCAAAAAATCCAGTGATGTCATTTCAAGTAATGGTGCAAACCTTGATGTTAATTTTGATCTTTATATAGTAGAAATGACAGAAATTTTCTCAAGTGTTGTATCTTTGAATAAAAGAGTCAATTAAATTGATGGAGATAAAGGTTTGGACTATTAACGCCGAAAGAACTCAACTATTGGCTTTGCTGACTAATAATGATGTTGATTAAGAAGCTTAGCTTATGGCTTCCAGCCTCAAGGTTCACGTCTTATAAGAATACTTTTCCGAAAAGTTTATCTTGGTTTTGCAATTATGTCTTGTGGCTTTCGCACATTGTTGTTATCACATTGTTTGGTTGTTAATACAGAGGGAAAAGATTGATGGTAATTCAGCCAGTGAGTGAAACATTCGTAGAGATAGATCTGTAATTTGCTTTATTTTAAACATAGCTTTTCCATGCAAATAACGCAGAAATATCAATTTCTATTGGTTAATCTACGCATGTTAGAAAGAAATTATTAGATTTTAATTTGGCAGCATTGTGGGGCATGACTAGCTAAACATCTTTTCCTTTCTTTTTCTTTTTCTTTTTCTATTTATTCTTGTTTTATTAGTAGAAAATGATAGGTTTCTTTTCAGTGACGGCAGACCATTTTACTACAAAAGCATTTCGGCAAAGGACAGATACTTAAACCCTAATCTATTTGGTAATTAAGTTCTCTTTTGTCTTGACTCTCAAGTGATATTTAAGCTTTTATGTTTCCCATGTAACTGTTTATATATATAATTTCAATTGTTAATGGTTTCTATTAAATAATGCCACTCTTCGTTAATTTAGAGCCAATTAATTTATACCATTAATTATAATTGTTTCTTGGGGTGGAATGTGCTTAGTTTAGGCATTTGAACGTGCATAAACGTAATGCTAAGCCAATGTACCTATTCATAATTAAATGTATATGTGTATAGTAGGTAAAACAATATATATATATATATATATATAACACTAAAAGCAACAATTTATTGGTGTGTGACCAAGTCTAGGGGCATTAAAAAGATTCCATTATGTAAAAAGAAGACATAAAAAATTGAATTCTGCTCAATGTGGGATCTAAAAACCCCACTATAGTATTCTTTTAACCCAAATAGGAATCTCTGTAGATTCTCTACCTGATGTAACGAGCCACGTTATAATTGGGTTGGCAACAGAAAACTGAAATTAAAAAAATAAAAAATAGAAAGAAAAAATGGTGATAGCCGTTTGAAGTCCCATAAAATTATTAATTAGGGTTTTATAGGGGCTAAGAAGAAAGGTTAAAGCGGTGCAAATACAGCATGAATTCTACAGACTACAGTTCATCCCCAGGCAAAAGACTAATGAATGTACATATCATATTCACAATATATCTCATGCTTTTACTGTAATTATTTTATCAATTGGATAGATAAGAGAAATCTTTTGAGAAATGGTCCAGTGAGAGGCCCCGGTTTTCGACTTTTCCATCGGTTCCCACCCTCGAATGTTGGCTTTGGCTTATATACATAAAAAAACCTGAATGAAATTATAATCATTTCCTAACAAATGCTTCTATATAATATTAAGAACATGAGCCATGAGGGAAGCGTCGCGATGAATCCAACAACACTAGATAATATCCTTGCAAGACATAATGGGATTGCCGGATTGGTTTGATACATATTACCATATAAGCACTAACAAGATCATCCCTGAGATACTGGCGGAAAGGCAGATCTTTTCCTTAGCAGCCTTTTGATCTTAAATATTATTTACCACAATATTGTAGATTTGAAACATGAGAAGAAGATCGGGTTGCTATGATACATCCATGTTGTTAATCTCTTCATAATGAGAGTTTTATTTGTATGGATTAGTACAGAGTAGTCATATTAATTACGGAATCATGCATGCTTTAGCATTGGAAAAATTAGATTAGGAGCTGAAATTATTGATACCAGAAGCACCTTTTAAGTTTCTGTACTTTCGCTTTCAGCTAACAATTTATTTAAGCACTAATGCCTTAATAATAAACAAAACCTCTTGTTAGCAATATTATTGGATCTAGCTACTTATGTATAATATACTGAGAGTACAGGCCGATTGCGATTCTCATTCATAATAGCTAGCTAGAAGAATAAATAATGATAACCCACCGAGTGGACCGTGTTAGCAATTATACAGAAAGCCACTGGCTGATGGAAAAGATTTTCAGAGTCACCTTGTTATTAAGTATTATCCAACTCGATTCCTCCCCTGGAAAAAAGGCCTTTTGTTTGGTAGAGGCGACTCTGTCACTATTAATATTTCTTTTTCACCTTTTTATTAGTAAATTGTCTCTTCTGATATACAATAAACAAAGCACTTTTCACATATGATATGAAGGTTCCTTTGCCACAAGGAACGCCAATTTGCAAAAGATATTGTGTGCAACACTAAGTAAGAGGGAG
Source organism: Trichilia minutiflora (assembly GCA_035590515.1). NCBI lineage: Eukaryota > Viridiplantae > Streptophyta > Magnoliopsida > Sapindales > Meliaceae > Trichilia > Trichilia minutiflora. The sequence continues at coordinate 23,399,647 of JAVXUL010000001.1, forward strand.
AGGTGAGGAATGAGGTCAATGGAAATTTGGATGACCCACTGCAGAAAATCAAAAGGGAAAAGCTCCAACTGCCTACTACTACACTCCTGAGTGCAATTTAACGCCAATCAAATTTGAAAGCACTGGAAAAAAAAAATTCTACACTCCTAATGCTTTTCTTATTATTTTAGTTATGTGAATATGCTTACTCCTGCATGATATGTTTAAAGAATCCAATCTTAATGGAAGCCATTGTACACCTATCTCAATCATCTCAGTTTGCATCCTTTATTATTTATGACTCTAAATCCTTGACTTTAGATCTTTGTGGTTAACTGTAATTTGGACTTTTTAATAGATTGAGGAGAGTATACTAAAGCCAGATTAATGGTCCTGACGTCATTCACGAGAAGCAAATCTGTAATTCTACATAATTCTACAGCAAGTTGGTGTGCAATGGTGTTTAAAGTCAGCCATATGCTCATAATTGTTTTTTATTGGGGTTGCGAAGAGACAATGGGCAAATAATTGTAGTAAACGAGTGTCCTGCTTTCCTAATTTACAGTTTTATTCTTATCTTCAGTGAGGTTTGTTTCAAGCCCGCGACACTGCAGGACATCAATATGCAACAATTTCAACTTCAATGATGAGCATAAATTGCTGTAGACTCTTCTTTGTCTGGCTGCTGCTGAAGCAAAAAATGTCAATATTCAAAGCAATTTCAATAAAGAATTATTTTTTTTTATTTTTATTTTTATTTTTTTTTACTTTTAGATTTTATCAATTCAAAATTTTAATGTTGAAGTAATGTTTTGTTTTCTAGATAGCTAGTGGCAATCGGAAGCCAATTTTAATTTTCTTCAAATAGCTACCATACATCACAACTGAAAAAGCAATGACAGTTATTCGTATTAAGATAAAAGAGATATCATATATAAGATTAAGTTACAGTGCATATGTTTAGGAATTTAATGGGATGGGATGGATAGTTGATCCATTAGCCATGATTTTGATATTTAGCAAGCACTATCCACTTAAGGAATCCCATGATTTCACTTTGAAATAATGATCATTATCATTCAGATTATCAAGGGTTCAAGCCTCATTACACTGTAGCCAATTCTCAAGTGGATTGCCTAGCTAGCTAGATAGCTTCTGCATAGTGCATATATATCAAAATCCCAAGTGGATGTTGGCAGAAAAATTGTCCCAGTTAGAGAAAAATTGGATCCTCCCATCGCAACATGTGGATGCTTGAAGGACCATGGACCACTCAATCATAATATGATATTCTTGAATGATCTAGTCCATTTCAATCAATGAGGAAAAAAATAATTTATAGGTCCTATATCTGTTTACTGATGATTCGGTAAGGCTGACGATTAGATTTAATTAGCAAGTATGTTAGCTAGGGTATCAAGGACTCACTTCTTACCTTCTTTTCAAGGATATTAGAATATATTTGATTTGATTCATACCAAAAATAGTTCTTTTGACATGATCATATATAGATCCTAAGAAGAAAAGGATAGGGCACTACGTTGATATATAAGCTTAATTTGCTTGGTGGTTTAGCGGTGTAGCACCACCTCTCTCCAATTATATATTTCTCTATATATTTTCTACTTTTATGTATAACAGTTAAACTACTAGAACTGATTCTCATCCATTTTTTCTCAATGAAAGTTACATAAAGAAGTTGGGAAGCTTGCACATCAAGTATATCTTGAATAAAGTTCTTGTATTGGATGTGTGGTAATCTAAATCCCAACAAGTTCAAGATAAGAAGCATTACTTTATTGAAAAGATTATGACTCCAAACTATGAAATGAAAGATAGGCCAAGACCAGATCCTTTCTTTTCTTAAAGAAAAATGGTTTGGAGATAGAAAATACAAAGGTATATACCCTAAGAGTGAGTTAGCTAAGTTACTAGACTGATAATTGGTACATTCGAGGAAAGCAAGCACACCCAAATCTTGATAACTTAATTAACTAGAGTTGGCGAATAATATGTATTCGAGATGCCTAATTAGAATACTAATTTACCAAATTGATTTTTTAGCTGATTTGATTCTAGAGGAAATTGTCAAAAACATCCACTTTAATTACTATGCTTAGAAGTTCGTATAGTCACAGTATCTTCAACTTTTCTGCCAGAGTAAAAATGATCGGTAAAATTTAACAAGTTGATGGATAAAGAAAAAGACAAAAGCTAATGCAACAGAAGAGAATTTGGCTCATTTCCAAAGGCGCTTTCACACAAGCTTTGACATAAAGAAAGTGTCATGTATACCACAAGCCTAGCTATCACACACATATGCCTTCTTTGGCATGTCAGATGCAAATTCATTTGGTTTGTGCATGTATATATATGCATATACGTTTATACATTTATACGTGCTCATGTAAATTAATATGATAAATTTAATTAAATGATGAAAAAAAATATGAAATTTATCTTGAATATAAAATAAAAAAGGGGGTGTCTTGGGACATGAAGCATTGAAATTGCTTTAATAAAAATAAATTTCCATGGCAATGGGCATATATATTTATGTTGCAAACATTGGGCATTAATATGCATAATTCAAAAACCAATAGATCATCAGTACAATTAAAAAATTTTTTAGTTGAAGTGCAATAATGTATCTTTAATGTCATAAATTAAAGTTTTAGGATCAGCGTACCGAATATCAAATGCATATTAATGAAAAAATGAAGGCAAGAGTTCCATTAAAAATACTATAATTCCAAACTAAGTTTAAATTCATTTACCATAATCAATAAATATCCGAACTCAAGAAATATATACACAAACGAATGAGTACCAAAAATTTAAAATTTAATAAGAAAATTGCAACTTCACAACTCTAGAACCATTAACTTCTCTCTCTCTCTATTAAAATAAGAATAAAATAAAGATATAGTAATAATAGTCATTACATTAATTAACTAATTTTATTAAATTAAGCTATTAAAATTAAATTTCACAACCATTTTAGTGCAATTACACGTGTTGTGATATCCCAACTTAAGAAAATTTCTGGTAGTACGCATTTCAACTGTTTGAGCTGCAAATTAAATCTGATCGATATTCTTTTTAGGAATCAAGTCCAGTTATTCTTGAGTTAATGAAGATATCTTTAGTTGCTTTAATCGGAGTATGCATGCTTGTCACATCTTTTCAAAGTTAGTAGATGAGGAAAATTCGAAAGCTCAGGTCAAACTGCTTCCTTCTCACATAGTGATTCCTCTTACAAAATGGTTGGGCCTTTCTCTACCTTTTTGTGCATGCTTCTCTCTAACAGAATTAATAACGTTAACATCTTTAGGGTATTGGAGTACTCAAAAGCTGTGCAAATGCCTCATAAACAAGGGTGTAATTGTCATTTTACATATCCATAAGAGGACAATTTAGTAATTCAATTTAGTGATATATTTTGGCTCTTCATCAACCTTTAGAACAAAGAATCTAGTGATATATCCTCTCTCCCTCTCTCTTCCCCATGTGTATATTTAAAACCCTCATCTCAACCTTCTCATGGAAATTAAAGCCCATAGAAAAACACTACTTTGATTTCTGTCAAAAACATGGCTAACATTTCATCCACAACTAACAGCATTTTCTTCTCTAACTATCTCCAATCTCTCTCTCAAATTCCTCACAGGCTTAGAAAGAGAATGCTAGCAACATGGACACCAGACCAAGAGCTCAACCAAGTGAGGTTAAGGTCTGGTGCAGACATGAAAAGGAAACTTATGTGGTATGATTTGGTAGCTCTTGGTGTTGGTGGCATGCTTGGTGTAGGTGTTTTTGTCACCACTGGCCCCGTAGCCCTTGAAATCTCTGGACCTTCTGTTTTCATATCCTATATTATTGCTGGAATATCAGCCCTTCTTTCCTCTTTGTGTTACACTGAATTTTCTGTACAGATTCCAGTTGCTGGAGGTGCCTTCAGTTATCTAAGAGTGACTTTTGGTATGCACAGATTTTTTTTCAAAATATAAATTTCATTCCTTCTCTTTACTTATATATATATATATATATATCATTTTGTTCTTAATTCAAATTTGAAACTTGCAGGAGAGTTTGTAGGGTATTTTGCTGGGTTAAACATACTGATGGAGTATGTATTATCAAACGCTGCTGTGGCAAGAAGCTTTACGGAATACCTGTGCCAAGCTGTAGGAGAAAGTCATCCAAACTCATGGAGAGTGGAAGTAGACGGGCTAGTAAAGGGGTACAATATGTTGGATTTCCCAGCAGTCGCACTTGTTCTTCTTCTCACTCTCTGTCTATGCCATAGGTTTGATCTCTTAATATATAAAACATTTCTGTTCATTTTTTACTTCATAAAACTAATTGATAAATATATAAATTAATTTAATTTTGTTTTTCTTATTTGGAAGAATTATATATATTGAGTGTCGTAGACAGATTTTTGTACCTCATTATAATCTTTCGTTGACAAAGGGAAGTGGGGATTAGACTTAGTTATGTATTAATTATTGGGTTTGGATAAATGGACCTCTTTGTTGGATTATGATTGATTATTGTCTCCCTTCATTTATCACCATGATAGCATGGTATATTGTATTATTTATTAATTTTTTGCCCCAACCATCAATATAACTCTTATATACATTGGCTTTATTTAATTTTTCTTTATTGTTATTTGATTTTCAAGAGATGGATATCAAATTTTGTTTTACTGTATTTTTTTAACATGATTGAAGTTTCCTTTCGGTGATTGCAGCACAAAGGAAAGCTCCATGTTGAATAGTATTATGACAATCTTTCACGTTGTTTTCGTTGGATTCATCATAATTGCTGGTTTCAGCCATGGAAATGTCCAAAACTTGGTAAAACCAGGAGGGCTAGCCCCTTATGGGGTTAAAGGTGTCCTTGACGGAGCAGCTATAGTTTATTTCAGCTACATCGGGTATGACTCGGTTTCAACCCTGGCAGAAGAGATCCAAAATCCTTCCAAGAGCCTGCCGATAGGTATTGTTGGATCTGTTCTCATCGTCTCCTTGCTATACTGCCTCATGGCCTTGGCTTTGTGTGTCATGGTGCCTTATAACAAGGTAATTTATTAATCTATCCAAATTTGATATCATCAATTACAAAAGTAATCTTGATAATTAATTAGGCATGTATATAGATATATAATGCTTCTAAATGCTTCTAGATCATGAAAGAAGCATCGTTTTCAATTGCTTTCGAAAAGATTGGTTGGAAGTGGGCGAGCAATGTGGTTGGAGTCGGAGCAAGCTTGGGAATCGTTGCTTCACTATTGGTTGCCATGCTAGGCCAAGCTAGGTACCTTTGTGTTATTGCAAGGGGAAGGCTGGTGCCATCCTGGTTAGCCAGGGTCCATCCTTCGACTGGAACCCCATTGAACGCCACACTTGTCTTGGGTATGTCGTCATCTTAATTTCTTCTTTCTCCATCAACCTTCCTAAATATCTAAGAACGTATAAGCTGGTACATATCTGCTAACAAATGAATACATCCTGCACTTTTGAGGGTGATGGGCTTGTAGAAGTTTTGAAGGTAAACCATCATTTTTATCTTTGATTAAAATTTTTCAAGGAGTTGCTTTCATGCTTAAACTTTTTGTATTGAGGAATTCTTGCCACCACATTCTTTTTCCGAGCATGGGAATCACACTGATTACAATATGTAATTGTCTAATTCATTAGTTACGATAATTATAGGAAGAAAAGTTTTCTTATTTTTCTTTGTACATTGAAAAGTCTAATATTCCATCAAATTTCTTAAGAAAAAATCTAGTTTGGGGTTTGTAATTTTTTAAGGATCGAGATTCAGAAATTACAATGTCCAATTATACTATAAAAAGTAAAAATAAGAATATGGTATCTACAAGTTACAGGCTATAGAATTAATTAGATAATTATTATTGTTTCAGTACCATTGAGACCTTTAACTATTTTCAGAATTGCACAAACCATGCATGAGAATTTGGACATCAAAATTATATGTTGGTTTACTAATTAAGAAAAAGAAATTGACAAGAACGAGATATATATTCATCTTTCGATGCTGTAGGGCTATGCACAGCATCTATTGCACTCTTCACCGACCTCAATTTAGTGCTTGAAATGATCTCTATCAGCACGCTCATGGTGTTCTATCTCGTTGCCAATGCCCTTATCTACCGTCGTTATGCTATCATTACCAACAATCCACCATTTCACACTCTTTTGTTCCTCTTCCTTCTCACCTCGAGTGCTATTGCCTTCTCCTTATGCATGAAATTTGGGCAACAATGGTGGGGTTTGCCACTATTCGGTGGATTCATGATCATGATCACCGCCTCCTTCCGCTACATGACACCTTCACTCTACCATCCAACAGAATGGTCAGTGCCGTTCATGCCATGGCCAGCTGCTATTTCAATTTTCCTAAATGTTTTCCTCATGACAACGCTGAAGAGTCTCTCCTACCAAAGATTTGCAATATGGACGTGCTTATTAAGTTTGTTTTATGTGTTTTATGGTGTTCACTCAACTTACGAAGCTGAAGAGGTGAAGGTGGGTAATGAAGAAGTGCCAAATCCATCAGTCCAACAAAGTAAGCTAGATATTCAAGTACTTTAATCAAATGCAGTGAAGGATAAATTGTCTTCTTAAGCAACTATTTGATTTTTTTTTTTTTTTTGGTTGTTATATTGTAAATTTCATGGAATTCCAAGTAAGCAAAAAGGGATTTCCCTTCCAATATATAGAAAACACAAATGACTGGGATGAAATGAAAGATTGCCAAAGTAAAAGAAAGGAAAAGCATCGTGCTCTTATTCACTTGTTCCATGTGTCAAATGATTATACGACATCATGTTTGAAGATGGTGAAAGATGTGAAAAATACTCTGTAAGCGTGGTAAGGATGATTGAGGTCATTCTGGCTTATGGTTTGTAATGATAGAATGCGTACAATATAGAAGTCGTGTTGTGCAAAATGTAAGCTAACTTCGGAATTTTTGTCATTTACTAGTTCATCCAAAATGGGCAAGGTTGTCATCGACTGAAGGATGAGAGAATATTTTCCTTTGTATAAGGGAACATGATTACACCATTGATCACAACCATAAAATTTGGAGACATGACCTCATTTTCAGATTCAAGGTTAATATTCAAGTTGGATCGAAATAGGTTAATATTCACATTGGATCGAAATGGAAATTCGTAAAACAAGTCTGCTACACCTTGCACGCTGTTTGACGCAAATTTTAGATAAATTGTTTCATAATTTATTGTTGAATTGTTATATAATTTACTACTAAAATTTTACAAGAATAATTAATAATTTATTCAGAACCAAGATCCACAAAAACTTGATAGCTGATTCAATCTAATTAGCAACTTCATAATTCCCAGACCTTTTGATAATCACAAAAGATCAGGGCATCACAGTGGGGGGTCAAGACTCAAGATGGTGATCATTATTGTGGAAAGATCCCTTAGTGGGATCCGTTTGACGTTTGACATTACCCCTCCATCGACAAAAGCAAGTCTACATTGGTGGATAGGTGGCCCTAATTTTTCAGAGCTTTCTCTCTCCCCCCTCCCCCCTTTTTTTTTCCACTGATGGACCTTCCTTCTGCATTCACTTCTCTTTTCTTACTTTAGCTAGGTCCCATCCGATTTCATGTGAGAAGTGAAATTCCATGTTTCTTTCTTGGATGCCTCATCCCTGCATCATAAAATATAACTTTAACATAAAAACTCAGGAATGCGGAATGCCCATCAGAAAAATATATAACAAGATGTGAACATATCATTGTTTAGTAGCAATAGAATCTAGTTGTAGAAAGTGGTCTAAAATTGTTTTTACTTGGTCTGCATCATGATTTATAACACTAGAGCTGCAGATCGATAGGGGTTCGGGTAGAATGAGGTAAAATGGTAACACACCCACAGTCTTGCACTCTTGTTAAAGGCAAATGCCTCGGATTTCAAATTTCAAGACCCACTATCCGCTGGATTGCAGCATCCCATTGTAACTTTCATGCAAATGGGGAAGATCCATCCTGGTTTCTGAGATTCATAAGCCCTCATCAACTTTCAGGTGTTGGTTGTCTAAATAGAAGCTGAGAAATCTAATACGAAATCTTAACCTTCAATAATTAGTAGTAAATACAAAAAAGGTATAGAGATTAGAGAACCCGATCCAGATAAAACTTTATGGTTCAACATTACTATTAAGTTTGCTATAATGCTATTTCAAGTTAACACTCCGCACAAATACATGCATACATCAGAAGAAAAATGAATTTCGTTTTGTACTCCAGTTGCATCGATTAATCGTCTTTTCTACATGGTATTGGGTCGGAAGACGTAAAAAATGTGAGAATTGACAAAATCACATGAATCGCCACCATTAAAGACCAAAACTCACCGGCAAAACTGTTTGCTAAGATATAAGAAAATCCCACTTCCAGAAACATCATCCTATTGTAAAATTACTATGATGAGAAAAGAACATCATCTTTATGTATTCCAATTTCAAGAAAACGTGATTGCAATATGCATTCCAATTTCAGGAAAATGTGATTGCAACCTTCGAAAAGTAAAAAAAAAAAAAAAATTTACTGCACCGTTTCATTTAACCTCCTTTATCCACTATCTGATGCTACAGTTTGAGTATCGACTCACTAGCCTCTCTTTTCAGAAGTGTCAAGTGACACAAGCTCCACCTTCAACTTCTTTTTCTTCCCCTTCTTTTCCAAAAACCCTGACGCAAAAATATCTAAAATATGTTTCTGTCACTCCATTATCATTTTTCCAAAAACCCTGACGCAAAAATATATAAAATATGTTTCTGTGACTCCATTATCATCTGGTTATGCGGGATTAAAATTCCGCTTAATCTGACCATAATTCTTGGGCATAACCCCTGGCGGTGTCACCAAAATTCGATCACCAAAGGTTCTCACAGGAAACCCATCAACATCAAGATTGGGACTTGGATTATCATCATTACTCTTCCTATAGCTCTTCAATCTAAACCCATGAGACAACAGAAAATTCCTACCATCTTGCGTTTTCACGCGAAACCCAACTCTAAAACTGCGATCAGAACCAATGTTAGACTTAAAATCACCACCAATCTTCACATAATCCCTTGCCCCAGACTCTAAATCTCCAAAATCACCATCAAAATCAATATTGTCATAATTCCTCAGTAAACCACTTCTTAAATCACGATTTAAACCAAAATCCTGATGTAAATCACCTTCAAACTTACCATATTTGCTAATCAAATTCTTATTTAAACGAAAGTGAGTAACGTCCACGAATTTTCTGATCAAAAGAATCACGATCCTGATTACTAAGTCCGGCAGCTGACGATGACCAAAAATTCATAGAATCCAACAGAGGAAAAAGGTCCCAAGAAGAGATGAACCGACCTGGCAACGACAGAGACCGCTGTTTCTCAGAACGGTATCGTTTTCGCAATTTCTCGATCTTGTGGCGGCACTGTATGGACAATTTCAACGCTCCGTGACTAGTATCAGAGGACACAGCGTCCCAATCGGAGGTCCTGAGGTTTCCTCAATTGAGAGACAGCCATCTGGCACCATAAGCGTTGATCAGCGGAAGGATTTCATCGTGGGTCCAGCAGGGTGTCGGCACCGTCTTCGTCGTTGTCACTGTCGTCATAGCAGGATTTGATATAATAGATGTGACGGTGAGAGAGTTCGTAAAATCTTATAATTTGGTTGATAAAGATGGAGTTTTAGTATAGAAAATATAGGTAATTAATATAATTAAAAATAAGATTTATTTTAAATAAGATTTTAATAATATTTATTTTAAATAAGATTTTAATAATATTTTTTAAATTGAGAGTATTAAAGTAAGATTTTAATTTTTGATGGATTCGATTGATCGAATAAATGATTCGTTCGATCGATATTTTGAGAATTCTCTGAAAAATTTGTAGCTTCATATTCGTTCGAATAAATAGTAGGATTCGTTCGACCGAATTAGATTTCGTTTGATCGAAGGAGTCATTCGTTCGATCGAAGTGTTAGTTAAAGATTCGTTCGATCGAATCGATGCGAATTGACGATTTGACTCTCTTCTAGAAGTTTCTTCCTTTAAAAAATTTAAAGATAAAATAATAATTTTGTCCCTTTTCTATAAATAGGGGTCAGGGGTTGAATTTTTCACCTTTCTTCTCTTTTTTCTTCTTTCTCTTCCTTTCTCTTTCTCCCTCACATTCTCTCCTTTGTTCATCTTAACCCTTACCCAAATTTTTGTCCAAATTTCGATTTCTCTATGCAGACGAGTCACATTCCACGAGTCTATCATGCTGGGAGCGTCAATTTGACAATAGAGGTGCGATTTCATGGAAGGGCACCTAGGGTTTCGAGAGGGAAATTTGGGATTTTTCGAGTTAGAGACAAAATCAGAGCAAACTGATCACACCATGAGGTTCGTAGCTTCGATTCTAACTTGTCTGTACCTTCATTTCGCATTTTTACGCATTTTAATTCGTATGGATTTCGTATCAATTTTCTTAGATCTACCGCTCGTATCTTAGTTTTAATGCGAAATATGGGTTGTAGAGGAGTCGTAGAAGTCGTAGGAAGCTAGAAATGTGATTTCAAAGTTTTTGGATAAACATGAACATTTACTCTGATTACTGTTCTGGTGAATACATGGGGCCCACAAGTCAGAATTTCGTATGTTAGTTGAAAAGCGTTGGTCTAGAAGCAATGTGGGTCCTTAACAATGTTAATTGAGTAATTCGAGGTCTATTAAGGATTTTAACTGTTTTCGGATATTGATTCGATGTTAGAAATCTGGGGTTACCATGCATTTTATGCATTCGAATTCATATGTATATTAGAACACTTATTGATAGTGTTTTATGTGTGTGGTTAGGCGACGATTCGCGATCGAGTTATCCGCGTGACTCATCGAGAAACGAGGGGAATTAGGGAGTGTATACCCTCTTTATGCTGTGAGTGGACTCTTTTTGGTTTTACTTTTCTATTTCAATCCTGTTTTACAAATATATGATGAACTGCGATAATAATATAAACATTTTTGTTATTAAAAAGTTGTTATATGATTTTATATTGATTTCGAAATGAGTTGATATATATGCTTGTTTTTATATAAGAATATTGATACGGCCTTTGAGCCATGTTTTATATTTTGGATTGATGGCCATGTTGGCCTGTTTGTATTTTCTTGTACATGCTAATATGATGACGGCCATAATGGGCCTATACTTGTTATGATGATAGCCATGATAGGCCTGTGTTATTGTATATTGGTGATGTGACTGTGTTGGCCTGTTGTACACAGTAGCTACTGGTTGTAGTCTAGGGTCGGCCTAAGTGGACAGAGGTCGCCTAGGTGAGTGTGGGACTTCACAAGGGGAGGAGTTATACGACGTTTGATTTTTATTTGAGTGGAGATTTGACCACCTGTGAGTCTCAATCGGATTAGCACGAGATCACCACGTGGCTAATCCGAGGCGAACGTCAGTGGTGGGCCTATGTTCTGAAAAACCTACATATTCTATTTCTTACATTTAAACCGATTTTTATAAACTGCATATCTTAATTGCATACAAAACCCATTAACGGTCTCGGGACACCCACGTCCAGGGTAGTCACCGAGAATGGGAGCCTGTCTAATGATTTCTATAATATGTTTCAAGGATTTCAAAATAAAGAAAGTTTTCTTCTGATTTGTTTGTTTTTAAATCCTACTTTACTCATGGATTACTCGGTGTATGAATATGTACTATATATATTATGTTTTTATTTCGTTCACCCACGAAGTATACTTCTGTATACTCACCCCCTCACCTTCCAGTTTCAGGCAAGCGTTAGGTCATGCTTGAGTGATGGTGATCGCTCCAAGACTTGAAAGGCTCAGGTATAACCAGGTCGACTCACTCTGTAGTCCCTAGTCCACTAGTAGTCATTATTGTTTTCCTTTTATTCATAAGAATATTATGAACGACAAACAGTTTTGTAATGAATATTTGAAACTTATCTTAGAGACGAATTGATCCCTACATATACTTTTATTGATTCATGTGCACATATATTATTTGAAGTATTTGTGGTCTTGTTTCACTCATCGGGAGTTTGGGTGAAATGTTGGATTGTTTTTGAAGTGTTTATGAAATATTTGTGAAAAACAAATTTTTATGAATGCCTTACAGGTTTTCAGGTTGTATTTTATGTAATTGAGTACATTCTGAAGGTCTGTGATAATTGTTACAGTAGGATCCACGGGTTAGGATGTGATAATATGAATTTACTTTAATATAAAAAAAACGAATTGGAAATCGGATAACTTGATTAAAAGAAATTTAAATTTAAACTTAGGTGCCAAGTAAAAAACTTAAAGAAAATTTTTTTTCAAACTCATTAAAATCAATTAATTTCATCTAAACTTATACAAAATACTTAATAATAATAAAATAAAATAAAATAATTATTTTTAATATCCAAACAAATATTTTTTTAAAATAACTAAATTACTTTTAAAGAGCAAAATAACAAAAATATTCCAATAAAAAAAAAGATGTAACATATTTATCAATCTCACCTCCTTCTATAATAATCTTTATAATTTAAAAATAAAAAATAAAAATAAAAAGATATTATTTTTATTTTCATATGAATATAATACTCTTATGTAAAATATAAATAATAATAATTAAATTTTTTTTAACCAAAAACACTCCTTTCTTCTTCTTCTTCTACGTAACAATGAAAAAAAATGCAAACTAAAATTAAAAACGCGCCGCCACGACCACATTCTACCACTGTTATTCGTGTCCATAACCACCACCATCGAACAGTAGAGATGGTCGGAATAAACTGAGAAGTGTCTATTCTTTGCTTCCAACTCATTTTGCTTCTTCTTCCAACGAACCTCAACCTCACTTCTCTCATAGATTTCCCTTTCCCGTGCTTCGATAGAATTCTTTGACCACCCCGGCCTTTGATGGAAATCCTTGTCTAGATAAATGGTGAATTCTATAGCTATGAGTGAAAAAGATTTGATCCGAGCTGCCTAACTCTCGGGATTTTAGCCCTTTTTTGGCCTGAACTGGATCAATGAATAAAATGCTTTCGTTGTGTATTGTTTGATGCTTGAAAATCGGGTTTTTGTTGATAAGTACCCGTTGTCGTTCGTTTTGAAAGCTTGTTCTCGTGTTGGTTTAGTCAAGGAAGGAATTCAGATTCATGGGTTGTTGACGAAATGAAATTTGGATCGGATTTGTTTCTGCAGAATTGTTTGATTTCGTTGTATTTGAAATGCGGTGTCTAGAATTTGGAGGTCAAGTTTTTGACAAAATGTCAATTACAGATTCTGTTTCGTATAGAGGTTGGGAAGATGGATGATGCTCAGGCTTTGTAAATGGTGTGCAAGGGGTGGGAGGATGGATGATGCCCATGCTTTGTTTGAGAAATGCTGATAGAAACTCTTTCACTATGTTTATTGGTTTGCCAGTTGAAAATCATTTTTTTGGTTTCTTCAACTGGAGTACAAAGCTTGCTGGTTCACAATGGGCAAAGGGCACTCTTTGCCTCGTGGACTACTGAGTGTAATTTTTGTTAAATAATAGTAAAATACAAAAATGCACCTAAATTGCTTACATATATAATTAAATAACGAGGGTAAAGAAGTACTTTTATTTTGTATTCAAAGAATTATCAATCAACTTATCAGACACCAAAAGTAAAGCAGGGTATTTCAATCACTTAAAAGTCCCACGTCAAAAATCTATTTAAAAAAATAAAAAATTGTAATTAAAAAAGTTCTGTTAACAATTAAATACGTTTTGGAAGTTCGCTTGTCAAACAGATCAAATTGAGAATAAAATTGTCAAATTGTCAGGTAATGAATGAATAGCGAAAATAAACGTAGGAGAAAAGTTATCGAATTGAATTGAATCCCTGAACTCCGCTAAACCATATGGTGAGACTCGAGCGATCGGAATCAGAACCGGAAAAAAGTGAGAATCGAAGTTCAGAAAGTTCAGAGTGTAATGGCAGTGGGAAAAAACGACAACATATATCAGAGTACGAGAAGCAAAGGCTATCAAGAATTGCAGAGAATAAGGCACGAATGGAGGCAATGGGGCTCTCCAAAATGGCTGCTTCTTTAATGGGTTCGCCTCAGAACTCCCGTAAACGGAAAGGGAAAGGTAAGGTTTTCGAGGACGACGAGGAATATAATCCTAATGATGATGACGGCGACAGCGGCAGCGACGATGATAATGGATTTGACGACGACGAGGAGTTTTTGGGTAATAAAGCGTCGAGATCCGCTAAAAGGAAGGTAGATATAACACTGCTAACCTTACCTCTTTATCGTATACTAGATTGTTTATAAACTAAGTTTAAAAATGTGTCGCTTGTTTCCACGGAAAGTAACAAATGGTTGAAGCGCGAGCGGGTGGACGCGGGTCTAAGGATGGAGACAATAACGTTTGGGATAATATCAAGTGTATTTTGATCAAAACTATTTCGTTTAGATTTCTTTCCTTTTGACGAGGATCTAAACGAAATTCTGTTTCTCACTAACTGGCTCCCAAAGTGTATTTTCTTTAGGAAATAACAACTGTTGTATTTTCTCGAATTTTCCGTGATTTTTGTAAGCTAATTGCAGACTGCAAAATACAATCTGGAAGTAGTAAAATTCAGGAAAATTAGAAATTTTTATCAAAGTTGTCAAATATCTCCTGTAAAATCTTGCATACCTTGATTGGAATGACAATGAAAAGAACTTTACTCGTGGATGAAGTTGTTGGAGTCTGATGGTGTACACGCGGGGGGCCTGACTGATGTTTAATACTGTCTTCTATATTGTTGTAACTCGTGAAGAAAATTGGTTTCAATTTATTTTAAGCTCTATCTCAACTGCCTTCAGGAATTCATTTGGGTATCAAAGGAAATATGTATTGCTTTGGACAGACTGGTTGGTTTTATGAACAATGTCTATGTCTTACTTCAGGGGAAGAATAAAAGCTCAAACCCTAAGAAGAATGCTCCTGTTCAAAAACAGTTGAATAGCTCAGATTACGTTGCTGATGATGAGTTAATGCAGGTAATTTTAATTGCTTATCAGTACTTGGTTTCTACATGATTGTACAACTATGGCTATTCTGATACTTTAGCATTCATTTACAGGCTATTGCTCTGTCCCTGCAACATTCTGCAGAAGCTTCTAGTCCTACTTTTAATGAAAGAAAGGGAAAAGATTGCATTCTGGAAGATTCAGGAAGGGGGAAGAGGAAAAAATCGGTTTGCTATTGGGCCAGAATTAATGTTATTATTTGTGAGGAGATGTTTTGCGTTCTTTTTCCCTTTTGTTAATATGTATTTTCTTTGTCAGCAGTTCACAAGTCGGGTGCAAATGACTGAAGATGAAGTGATCTTACACTTCTTTCAATTTGATGGTAACTTAGTGATACTGCTGTTTTTCTTTCTTTCATTTTAGCACTTTCTCTCTTTCTCTGTGTGCATATAAAGCAGTTGGCCTATATTTGTATTTAGAATACTTTTTGAAGATTAACAATGCTTCCCGCTTAATCGGTTTTTAAGGTTTGAATTTCAAAAGTTTGTAGAAGAGGAGATACTTCATTGTTGAAAAAACATGTAGTATTGTTGGGATAAGTGTGCATTAGCATTACTCTTAGAGATCCAAAGGAATGTAGGTTGTATTGAGTGCGGCTTGTGTTTCATTACTTCGAAGGTTGTCAGTTTAAGGAGAATCTGCGAATTCTTAGTTGATGCACCTGTATTATTCACATTTGTTTTTTGTAGTGAAAAATTCTTTATAATTTACTACAATTAGCACTACAAATAGAAAAACTCATTACCACAAATAATCATGGCATGTCAACAGAATCTCTGTGAAAACATTCAAAAATAATTGTTTTTGAAGGTTTTTGTAAGAATTACTGCTAAAAACTGGGATGTTTGCTTATATGTTATACATTGTGTTCATATATCTACAAGGAAGATCAACACCAGGATCCATTGCAGTCTCACCAAGCTAATGCCAGAGGATTGCAGTCTGATATATGCTTTGTTTCTTATTTATAGCATCAGAAAAATTGGGGGAAAAAGGAGTATCATTATGTTGCAAGTTTTGTGGCAAATTTAAATTATTGAATTGAAAATTTAAACAATTAGAGTTTACTCTATGCCATATTTCTGTTTATGCTATTGCATATTGTCTGAGAAAGATGTGTTGGTAACTGATGAGGGGCATTGTTGGCACGCAGAAATAGGAAAAGGTAGCATAAATATGAGAGATTTACGAAGAGTAGCAGTTGCTCATGATTTTGTGTGGACAGATGAGGAGTTGGCTGATATGATCCGATGCTTTGATAATGATGGAGATGGGAAGGTCAGTAGTTGCCACTTTCAAATTTCTTTTTTGATATTTTTTTCCGTGGTTACCCTTCCCAAAAGCAATATGCCAAATTATTAATCAATGGATTAGGGTGCAAAGAAAGGGTGCTTTGTAGAATCCATATGCATTGCCTATTCTTGAGAGAGTTTCAGTTTGGAACCTCTTAAAATTTGTCTATCATCTAATGCATTCAACAAAAATGCTACTAATGGCCTTTACGCCACACCTATTGTAGAGAGAAAAATTTCTATAAAAATACGTGAATTTTATTAAAAGTTAGTATTAATTTTTTTTTAGCTTTGCTTTCAAAATAGAGCAGAATCATCATAATACCAAATGGACTTTTAAGAATTAGAAAGCAAATTTTGGCATCCATAGAAAATTTTCAATGTCATAAATGGAAATTTTATTACTGGCATGCACACAACACCACTGGTAGTAAAAGGTTCCCCTTCTATGGACATCATCTTTGCCCTGTTAAAACTCGGATCCTGCATTCAAACCATCAAAATAGTTGTTTATTTCTTGTTGCCTGTGTGTGCACAAGTTCACGAAAGTAGGTTACGGCCTTTTTTCACAAGGCTAAGTACAAGGTTTGAACCTTTCAATTTCTGACTAAAAATTCAACTGATTTCTCACAGCTAAACCTTGAGGATTTTCGGAAGATTGCTAGTCGATGCAATATGATACAGGCATCTGAACACTCTTGATGGATTAATCTACTGTGGAGCGCTCATTTTCCTTGTATGATTATTTAGTAGCGTTCATCAGTCGGTGTGCTATATGACTGTTCTCTCGTTTCTAAGATGGGGGAAACCAAACATCTTTTAAAATATTTAGAGATTCATTTTGTCCACGTGTACATCCATTAGGCAATAGAATGGTGTTTGTGCAGAGTGGATCCTAAGTTCTGAAGGCTTCCTAACGGAGTATGCGAACCGCAGGCATGCTGATAGTAAAAGGATAAGGCCTCCTAGGGCCGGGACAACCTTGAACCGACGGCACTTGATAACAAAAGTAGGAGAACAAGAACTTAGGGCCTAGTAACTTACTTTTTCCAAGGTTGACTTTCATAACTCACACATTCGTCATTTGACAAATTATAATTTTGATACAGACCAATAAAACATGGAAAAGAAGTTCCCGCTCATTAGTCACGCATTTGGTTTTTTCAAATTTCTACATTTCATTTTCTAGGGTACCGACCAAAAAATTAAATGCTTTGTGGTCATCTTCTTCATGAGGTACCCTAAAATGATACCAACCAAGCCAAAGATAACAACAAATACAAACGGGAGTCCTGTTCCGCTTTTCTTGGCTTGACGTCTTAAGTGCTCCTGCACATCATAACCTCACATAAGCTCATTATGTTTAAAATAAGGCTGCATAATGCCATTAACAGTGCAATAATTTGCAACAATAGTACATGCTCACTATTATTAGCAGGATTTGCATTTGCAAAGCTAATCTTAATGGTCTCTGAAGGAAGATAATCAAAAGATGATAGCTTGGTATGTCTGTGTGGAGTTTCTATACAACATGAAGATGTGACTATAGTAGATTTTTAGTAAGGATGGTGACTTCTGTTCTCACAGATCACACATATCAACGTTTATTGGGAAACTGATGATGAATAAATATCAAGTCATTCATTCCTAATATTACTTTTAATTGATCATTAAGTAAAGAATTATTTCATATTTGGTTGCACATTTCGGTGGCGAAGAGGACTCTTAAAAGAGGAAATGCCATGAAAGAATCTCACCAGTTCACGTTGAAGTTGGTTATTTTGCAGTACAACAGAATTTTTCTCCTCAGTTAGCTTTGAAATGAGAGCCCTTGCCTGAAATCACAAATATTACTTGCCAATATTACTAAAGGTATTAAGTACAACAACATGTTTAAGTTTTCTCTGCACTTAGGTACAACATCTGTGGACCATATGCTCAACCTCAAATCACTGTTTGCTGATAATTACTTGAAACTACAATACAAGGTTTAAAATACACAAAGAAGAGATAATAACTATAACTAGTGATCTGCAGTTGCTGATGATGAAATGGATTCAGGACAACTGTATATAACTATTTCCAATCAAGCTCAATGTCACTGAGTATTAGCAACAGTAACACGTGCGTATGTCACTTGGCTCCTATGGAGGATCACACACTGATAAAGAAGCACAAAAAGGGCACGTGGCATGAACTATACTATGGACTGTGCTCCGCACATTTTTGAAAAGAAGGATTCCCTAGGATTCCCATTAACGCAAGAAGTCGAATAGGACAATATGTATGAGATTCAAACCAGTTTTAAAGACAAATACTATCACTTAAACTGACTGGTACTGACTGGTGACTTGACTTTGGCATAACATGTACAACATCACATGCAGTGTGACTGATTCCACATCTTCTCATGGAATTCAAGAGACAGAAATTAATCTATTTGAAAGCAAGATGCACCCACATGTAATGGAACTTAGGTCAGCATACCTCAATTGCTCCATTAAGGTCCAACTACCATTAGTTTGGAAATTTTAGTTTTCACAGCTCTCACATATGTCTTATATGCAATAAAAAACATAACCATTTTTTTAATTAAACCATGCCAGATAAACAAATGAAAATTTGAATCATGCACAAACACTGACTGGTAAATATCAAATATATGCTTTGTCAGATAGAACCTATAATTAATTTTTATAGGGGCCTAATAACCAAAATATCAAACGGGTTAAAGCTGAGTCTGAGAAATGAAAGGGATACCGCTGTCCAGTTATCTTGTGGCTCATGTTGCTCGACAAAAGCTCGTGAAGCCTAGAAGGGAAAAAGTGCAAAACCACAAATGACCAATTGAACTGAACTGATGATAGTAAATGGACTGCTACAAGATACTCTAACCCTTCAATACTCACAGCTGAAAATTCCGCATTACTCAAATTCCCATTGTCTGACACTGATGCTCTTGGCGAAGAACCTTCTTCTGATCCTTCATGAACTGGAGATGGTGGCCGAGGTGGAGCCACATAAACAACCCTCAACTTGCACTCTTCAACATGATGTCCTGCCTCCTTGTTAAACTAGGACAAAGATAAATACAAAAACCAATACAACCCATAAATATGAATTAATTTGCTAGGAAACAGGAAAAATGCAAAATTATATTATCATTATGTCAGTACCATCTCTGCAGTAATATCTTTTGTTGTGGCTCCAGGACTTGTAACTACACTTTGAAGTAAGAACTTGTCTTTGCATTGCATGTCGGGAGGTGCCTCCTTTTGCGCTTGCATGGTAACTAATCATTACAAGTAATTGACAATTAATCACTAATTCATTTTGGAGAGAGTAACTATTAATAACAAGAAATGATTGACACAAATAATACTAGAAATTACCTATAACATCACATGTAGACCTTGGCAATACAACTCCAGTGTTGGGTCTGACACAATACTTCTTTGGATTCGTAGTTTTAACCTAAAAAATTGTACCGAATTTAACAATCACAAACAAGCAAATCAAGATCACCAATATCTAGGGCACAAAATGTTCCCAAAATGATTTCAAAGGTCTAAATATATACAGAAAATCACTAGTGATCTTCGAAATTTGAATTAAGTACCTTGAAAGCCACATAATTATCGGTCTTATTTGACAACTGTAGAGAGCACGAGATCTGCTTCCTCAATTCAACTATTTATTTATTTTTTCAAAAATAAGACACTGAGATCATAAACAAGAAAATCGAGAGAAAGACAAAATACGTATCTGAAAACAAAGAGAAGTTTACATGGAAATTGAAGCTCTTGAGGTTCGATATCGAGTAGGTCGCCGGTACTCATCACGACGCAATCAATTCGAATAGCAGCTGGAGACGGAAAACTAACCGGAGCAGGAGGAAGGTAGGATTCTACTTACCGTCGAACAAGAGAGAGAACTGCAAATTAACAACGTGGGACAGTGATGTTTGTCTTACTTTCAATTGGCGTTATATTACAGTTTCTTCAGTTCTAAGCAGGGGTACAATGGTCTTTTGGGTCCACATAGCGGCTAATAAGTCGCACCTGGCGTTGACTAATAATGATGCTTGTATTTGACTCGAGCGCTTGTTGTGCCGTTGTGCGCCATAAAACATAAGTTTCGCAACTATTTTTCTATTCTTTTTCCTGCGAACATCCCTTTTTGATTTGTTCCTGCCTCTCTTCCTTTTACTTCTCGGTTATCAATCGAAGCTACTCTTTAATGGGGAGTTTTCCCTTTCCGTTGAAAATTTTACTTCTTATTAGTTATGTGTTGTGTTCTTCTCTTTCTCTTTTTTATTTTTTCTTTATAATAAAAAAGATTTTTATCTATTATAATTTTTTTCTAGTTAGGTTTAATTGTATAAGTTATTACGAGTTAATACATAATTATGTGTACTTTCGTTTACTGTCGTCTGATCCTTGTGAATTTGATGTGCATATGTTTGATGTATTCACTTGGCGCCTTATTGGAATGAAATATTTCCTATTTTCAAACATTTTTTATCCCACCAGCTTTATGTATTTTTATACAATAAAATAATTTAAAAAATTACAAATATTAACAACCACTAAATTAATTTAATAGTCCAAAATAAATATCCTTATTTTAAGGAAATGAGGGTACCCTAGTTAAGAAATAGTTGTTACTTTTTTTTTTTATGTAACTTAATTTATATTATATGTCATTCTAAGGAGCATAACCAAACAACTGTCATTTTTCAATTTCGTGTTACGTCCAATTTCTGACTTTTAGGATGTCGTCTTGTCAATCAATTAATTTCTTTTTGAACGAAGAGAGTGAAGTCAAAGCAAATTATAATTAGAAGTAGAACTATAACGACTAGGGCATTGCGTGTTTATAAATTTTTCAAAGATTTCTCTATAAGCAAGTTTCCAAACAATAACACCAAATATCCCAACATCTTGGCTCCCACTCCATTGTACCTCAATGATCTCCACAAATTCTCTCCTTACCAATGTCAAAGAATACTTATTAATCAATTCATAACACTCCTTAATTGGCAAAGATTTCATTTAACTTACATAAAACTTCCACTTAATCTAAGATTTCAATCAGATAGGCATATTTTTAAATATTAAAAGTACTATGGTTTTACGCGTTTGTTGCCGTAAAACATTTGTATCAAGTACAAAAACAGTAGCAAATTCTCAACCATCCACGTCCAACAAGTGATACATACTCCATGTTATTCCATGTAACAATGTATATGTAAGCTTGGGTGTCCGATAGACAAATAAGAGCTTTCATGTACAATCTAATCCACATTTTGTTTACCATATATAATCACATATCTATATTTGAGTCCACAATTCTTCCTCTAATTCGTTGACAAGGAAAAGAAGCTAACCATCTGTAGAAGCAGAAGACAGTTTCTGCCGAGTTCGAGTAGTGAAACCAGCAAACCAAGCAACCCTCATAAGTTGCACACCAAGGATCAATATCCACCAGCATACCAAGCCCCTAATGGTATGCACAATCCATGCTGGTGCACTGAGTTCAGACCCTAACTTCAACCCCCTCATCAGCTGCAACACACGGTAAGACTCGTATACAAGTGGGGTCACCAACCACACTGGTGATTGCCAATGCCATGTTAACATCTCAGTCAGAATCTGTACTGACAGAAGCAGTAAGTAAGGACCTAAGAGAATTGCAAATGGGATAAAAGGCATCTGGGGTTGGACATAGCCGTTTTGCGAACCAAACAACATCATCAAGGGGATGATAAATCCAATTACATTTGCAACCATGTTCCAAAATCGGTAACTGAGAGGTGGCTTGCTATTGCAGGCCTGTGACAAATTTTTCGGCCGCGCACATGAATCTGCCATAAGAAGAAAAAGAGTTGCACCAAGATTGAAGATACAATCAAGTCCAATCAGAGAAAGCAGGCTGGCTGTATTGGGGCCAAGAAATATAGATGATATCGGTAGCCACAAAGTGGGCACCATGCCTGTGCCGAGTAGAAGCACAGGGCCAAGAAGCCACATTGGCCACTTAAGAAACTGAAGCTGAACCAATGGCTGATTATTTGCATCTGTGACTGGGCTTGTTACTGGTACTTCGGTTGCAGTGTCAGAACTCAGAGTTTCAAATATGTTGCTGGTTTTATTCAAGAATTTATAATCAGTATCATCAGTAGAAGCATCTGTAACCGGTGAAGGTTCCCATGGAGTCAATCTTGTGCAGCAGATGGGGTATTGTTTCACACAAATAGAAGGGGAGCTGACTGCATGGATCACACTTTTGAATTTCACCAATTTCAGGCTTCTGGTGAGTCCTCTGGAAACACAAATGGTTGACATAGTAGATGGAGCTCGAGCTAGTGACCCCATTCCTTAGTGTTGAAACTTTAGCAGCTTAGAGAGATAACTACCCTCTTCAACTACTTTTGCATATATATATATACACAAAAAAAAAAAAAAATGTAATCAGGATGCATAAGCAAACAGAGGAAATGAAGAATAATGGGATTTCCAGGTTAAGAAAATTACAAAAACAATAAATTTTCTAATAAATAAAGTTCCTTTGAAAACTCCCCTAAGATTACGAACCATTATAGATTCAATCCAGCTGACACTATATATCCTAAAGTAGCCTCTTACAAGATAATGTTTCTACTAGCTGGCTGCACCAAACGACAGCTGACTCAACTCAAGACAACCGCCCCATGCAGTTCGCAATTTGATGTCTTTTGCAGTCAATTAGCCCAACAACAAAGAAAAAAACAGTGACAATCACTACCCAATGACAATTAGATTACTGTCACAAATACTAAAAAAAATTTCCTGCATCCAGCTGGGAATCGCTATTCGCTAGCTACCCAACAGTAATTTACAGTTTCTTTGAATAATACACACAGTGAGCTCGAAATTATGTCAATTCTAATAATATAAATAGCATTTTCACATCAGGCTCTTCGGGAGAACCTATAATTGGGGATTTTGTTTTAAATTCTTTATTCGATTTCCCAAACGCTTCTCAACAAGCCAGCAGATATTAATTACACGCTGTCCTGTGATCTTAACTGATATAAAAGACAAAATTTAAATAAAACGGATACCTACCTCGTCCAGAAAACCGTCTATAAAATCTTCGCGTCAAATGAGATTGTGAGGAAAGGCTTAGAAGCAGAGAGCTGGAGGAATGGGAAGGTAGAAGTAAGAGATTTTAAATTGGGACAGCGGGCTTGGTTATTTTGTTAATTCGAGGGTAAGTGGGCTTAGACCATTTTGTCTGAGACCATTATTAGGAACGGGCCGTAGGAAAAGTAAGCCACCACAAAGCCCAATGTTCAGTCGAAATCGTCGAAGAAGGTTGTGTGTCAGCCGTCCTCGGGGACATTGAAAGAATTTCATGGATTCGAGCAACTTCCTGTGACTGGTACTACCTTAATAAAATTAGGATGCAGTAACTAATTTTTTTGATATGAATTTATGTTTATTTATGTAGAATTAAAACTCATTTTTTATTATATTATTATTGATTACTTACTAATATTATTTATTAATTATTAAGTGTGCAATTTTTTTTTTCTCTGTCTCGGTAGATCTGCAAGTGTGCAGTCATTGATTTCCTCTGATCAGTGTCACGTAGTCTTCGTACTCTTATGTGGTTGCTGGTTTGATTTCTTCAACTGGATTATCAGAATCATATATATATATATATATATATCCTCATTTTACACGCACCCTGTAAATATGTAAACTCTTGCTTTATCTCTTCAGCGTCCAATTTTCCCTACCTCACTTTCTTGGTTGGCTCTGTGACTGTGTGGCTTTAGGAACCTTTTCGTCTGTCATGTTAACTAGGTATGTTATGTAATCAAATACATTTATGAGTGACTCAAACATTCAACTGCGAAAATAATTTTTCAAGCTTGTGGCATAATACATTATTGATTCCTAGGTTGCACTTGCACATTTAATAAACGTTAAAACAGAATCGAGTCCAGATATGTTATTAGTATGTGTAATGCAGAAAATAGATTGCGTATCTAACGTATGTCTAATTATTACAAACTAATCTTATCATGGATATATTTTCCTCGTGTTATTAACAATGGTGAATACCATAGTGATGAATCATTCATCAAGTTTAGGCTCACAAGGATACAAATATTACACCATAAGAGAATAATTACTATTTTTTCTAGTCATATATATATATATATGCATGCAGCTCTATACTTTGTTTTATTGTTACATCTAATCATAAGTCGAATAGAATCTACACCCTTGTAGTGTTTTGAATTGATTTTGGAAATTTTACTAAGTTGACTTCAACTACAGATACAATTATAGAGAAACATGTAAAATGCTCCTAATTAACATCTCAACTCAGTTCTTAAAATTTGACCCAAAAATGGAAAAGCATAATAAGAAGACTCTTAAAAAAAAGATGCCACGAAACTTAGTGGAGAAAGACAAATTCGATGTTTCTGCCCCAATTCGGTATAAAAGTATTAGGAAAATGCTTAAACTTGCTATTATTGGGCATTACCAGGCCACCTCGTTTGACAAGAAATTAGTGTCAAAGCTTTGACCATACTCATGCCATAATTACACCAACAACTCAGTCGAAAAATTATGCTGAGCAAAGCTTCGTATTCCCACCTCAGTAGAGAGTTTTGGGGTGCAAGAATATGAAAAAAAAATAAATTTTGGTGTTACGCATTAAATTTTTTTACATAAATTAATGGTTTAATATTAAATTATTATCGTA
The DNA here is from genome assembly GCA_035590515.1 of Trichilia minutiflora. Taxonomy (NCBI): domain Eukaryota; kingdom Viridiplantae; phylum Streptophyta; class Magnoliopsida; order Sapindales; family Meliaceae; genus Trichilia; species Trichilia minutiflora. The sequence continues at coordinate 23,424,832 of JAVXUL010000001.1, forward strand.
TATTTTATTATTATAATAATTTATACGAATAACAAAAATTTATATTTATAATATTATTATGTATAAAAAAAATTAATGGGAGTTAAAAATATGTCAATAAATATTTTTTAATTAAATTAGAGATAAGGGGAACAAATACAAGTAAATATTAATCACATGTTTAATTAACCAAATAGTTATAAGAGTTATAAATTTGTTGTTTGTTATTTTATATTATATTAATATACAACAATTAATAATAATAAAATAAATTTTAAAAAGAAAACTCTTCAGTTCTCACCCAACAATCACCACTACCACCTCAGTCTTCACACTTCTTTTTGTGAATGTGATTTAGAATATGTCTAAAGTTTTCTTCTATTTCATTTAGTCAATCAACGGTATCGTATTACTTCTTTAGAACATATAACTTTTTATTTAGGTGTGCAAAATTGATATATTATAGTAAATTTTAAATTTTATACTTGAAACAGAGTACTTATTCATAGTAATCATTACGTATTTAATATCACTCAAAATTTAGCAGAGATTTAATAATTTTGAGTAGAAAATTTAGGGTATATTTGTTTCTTTATTGTGTGATTAGAAAATTATGTGATTGGGTATAATTATATAATTTTAGTATATTTGTCTAATAATATAATTATATAGTTAACTATAAAATTGATGTAATTAGATTTCTCAATTATACAGTTCAATTTTTAAGAAAGTAAAAATTAGTGTAATTATATAATTTTATTTTTTTAATTTTTATAATTATAAAAAATATATTTTCACATGTTTTTAACTTTTCTTAAAATTCTTCTATATTATCTTTTTTTTAATTGAATTTATAATTAATGAACTTGAGAATATATTATATATATTACATAGTTTGAGTAAATATTTTAAACATATATATATATATATATATATATATATATAAAGTATATACAATTTATATAATATATATAAAAATTATATTATATTTTTTGAGTCTATAAGATATATCTTTTAATTTTAATGATTTATTAACAATCAAGATTCATTTTTATAGTATTTTTGTATTTAAAATAATTAATTTTATAATTAAATTATACAATTATACAATGTACTATAAAATATGATACTGCATAATTATATAGTTGTAGTCAAATACGATTATATGTAATTATATAGTTTTTCAATTAAACAGTTGTAAATAAGCAAGCCCTTAATAATATTAGAGATACAAATTAATTATAGGAATTTTTTCATATAAATTAACATGGTCCTATATGATTATATAAATAATGACAAAAAAATGTTAATTAATTTGTATATGTAAGAAACCCTGAAGGGTTAGTCTAGTGGTGGGGTTGCAGGTTCAATTTTCACCCCAAGCATATCTTTGTAAAATATTTAGGGGTCAGGTCAGGATTTTATTCTGTATTTGGTATCATCATATGTGGTTACTGTGCACGCATCCTGTAGTACAGGACGACTATCAGATGATCCGTAAGGTCTCGTCTTTAGGGAATGCATCGATCCCGTGCTCGGTTGGACACCTCGGTGATTACTAGGTATAGGAGTTTCCTTATTTCCAAAAAAATAAAAAAAAAATAATTTATATGTGTAAGATTACTAAGATAGATTTTATGAAGATGGTTCATGTTATATCATTACTTATTCTTATTTAATATTATTGTTTTTATTCTATAATATATAAATGAATTAGTAAGTCTAATTTTACTCTCAAGAAAATAATTTTATTGATCCAAACTCCATAATTTGTTAATTAACATGCTGAACGCAATCAAGCTCTTCATTCTCAATATCTTAATCTTCTATCATTCATTTACACACACAAAAAAAAAATATTTGAAAATTATTTTTACCCTCAAAAATTAGATATTTATGTCTTATCTTTCTTAAAAATATGATTTCTACTTACTCTTATATCTTTATATATAAAAATAAAATTAAATACAATTATTTATTAAATTTTTATCATTGAAACATATCTTTAGTTACTTTTGTAAATAAAATTTTTTATTAAATATTTAATAATTTTAATTTTAATTTTATTATATATATTTTGAAAACCCGAAAACTCCAACCGCCGGTCAACGCTCCGGGATTTGCCACGGGGGACCTAGGCCCTCGACTATCTTAGGGCAGCGTCACTGGGATGAGACCCAGGTCTAAGTCAGAAAGCGTCCCGTATTACCCTACGACAGACAAGTACTCTACGACAAACGGTACCAAAATACTGAAGAAAATCGAGACCTAACCCCTTAAATGCTTCAACAAGGATGCCTTGGAGGGGAATCGAAGTTAGGACCTTGAGGTCCCAAACCCAACCCCTACCACCAGGCCAACCCCTTTGGGGTTTTATTATTGCTAGATTTAATTGTTAGATAGAAATGATGATTTAGTAAAAATTACAACAATTATTTTATTAGATTATTAGCAATGGATGTGTGAGATTTTTTTTAATTATTTAATTTTAACTATTGTATTTTTAATTTTTAATAATAAGTATCTATCTATCTGTCTCCCTGTCCGTCTGTCTATCTACATACATACATACATAAAAACATATTAAATCAGATAAATAAGTAATTATATTTAATTTTATTATTATATATAAAGATATAAAAGTAATTACAAATATTATTTTTAAATAAGAGGGAAGGTAACTGATTACTTATGCATTCTTATCATTTAAGTGAATTATCGTCGAACCTCAAAAATTAAAGTTAAGTAATAATAACCATAGAAAGAGATATAGATACAAATTCTTCATACGTACTAATTATACAAATTAAAGTGACAATGATCTATAATTATCATATATCTTATATTTTTAATTTTTTTTAACTCCCATTAATTTTCACTTATTACAATAAAAATATTACTACTACATTAATTTGTATAGAGAATTTGTAGCGCTACTTTGTTATTTTTGGACCAACCCCATATTTAAGTTACACAAATATATGTCATTATCAAAAGAAGTCTCTAACTCATGTACTGGAAAATCAATTGGAGAAATAATATTTATGAGCGTTTGTTTCGTTAAGAATATGCTAATAAACACAACAAAAATACAAATGTCAGTCACGATCAAAAAGAAAATTCATGCGCGTCCAAAATCAACATCACTATATATACGAGTTATGAACATGACGACTATTTTCAGTTGTTTAACTGGAACCAAGAACGCATTCATTGACTTAAACTGTCCACCTACAAGCTTTGGAGCTGTATATAAGCAAGGGTCATGAATCTAAAAGAAGTCTGCTGCATTGGTTCATATAGAACATATTCCAACTTAAAATAAACAAACGGCGCAGAATAGAATATCTGTTGACTGTTTCTGATAATTGTGAGGTCAGGTGATCAGCTAAACGGTGAGGCGACAGAGCTTGGAAACTTTAAAGCATCGTTCCCCAAGTTCAAAGTTAGTGGATTGATTGTCAGAAAAAGAGTTAGTAAGAAGAAACTAATTTTGCAAAGGGCCTGCTTTCTCTGCCATTTTCATAACCACCACGGAAGGTTAGTCGTACGTACAGTCCCTCAACTCAAATTTTGATCGTCTTATATATTTGTGTATCACACACACTACTGACTTTCTTTCATTGTTAATATTCGGGAAGGTTACTGCATGTTGAAATTATGAGTTTAATGTCGCTCTTCATTTGCTACCTTTGTCATGGTCACATAATTGATTAACTGATATGCAGCCTGTTCACAGGATCGCAGGATTTCTGCCTGTTCAAACATACAATAAGATTCATTCTTTTCTTATTTAGTCCCAAATGTTTTACGATATAACACTCTACTTATCAAACTTGACACTGTTTCACTAATTCACTATCCGTTTCATTGTTTGTCTCACTTTTGTATTGTTTGGGTCAAAGTTATTTTACTTCTTTAACCAAAATTATAGAAGTCTCCTTTTATCATTTTTTTTTGAAATCTGATAGAAAAATGATAAATATTGGCCTAATAAGGTATTTTAAGGTGAATTTGATTATTTTTCAGAAAGAAAAAGATGAATTTTATCTACTTTGGCCTCTTTCACTAACACATAGTTAAAACTAACCTCATTATTGTGCGATAAAAAAATATCTGGGATTACTGATAGTGAATTTATGTAACCGAATTTGCTTCCGAGAACTAAAAGTTGCAGAAATTCACAGAGATTTAACATTTGAGAGTTTTGTGAAACAGCTTCAAATTTACTGACTACATGTAGTTTTACAAAATTTTAGGAACCAAAGTAAAATTCTCCCATTTTTTATTCTTTAATATTTCTGACCATTTCTTGCGCAAGGATACGGTGCAGTATGTATCATCTAAATTCTTAAGTATTGGATTGCGGTTCTAAGTTTTATTGTTATACTCACGAACTCCTTTATTGCATTTTCCTGTCACAGACAAATTGGAGGTGCAAACCTAAAATTTGAGGAGTCGTGCGATACAGTGATTGGATTATAACATAATCCTTTTCTTTCTTCTTCTTCTTAATTTTTTTTCTGTCAAATCACAAAACTAAACTCGGATTGACTTTGTAATCACCAAAGTGATGAGAAAACTTGGCATAGAATTAGATGTTTCCCAATACGAAATAAAGGTTTGGCCACTACCATTAATTTTGTATATTTAACATATTCGGTTGATTAGCACTCAAAGAAAAAGATTCTTATTATGTACAGAACTTAAGAATTCTATTCTTATTTCAACAGTTTTGCAAAATTTTATAAGACAGTTTGCATTATATACGTGAGGCTCCCACAGTACAATGAGTAGAAAATGTATTGTAGGCTCAAATCACCATCAACATCAATCCTTCAATTTTTAGTAAAAATTATAGTATGTATGGGCCTCTCACAAGAATCGAGGCTCCATACAAGATCTCGAGTGTGTAATGCTCGACTAGTGCCTGAAAAAACCAAGACACTAAGAGGAAGCTTGGCTAGTGTCAATGGATTTTAGGGCTATAAAGCCAACCGTGACACTAGGAGGAGACTCGACTAGTGTTCGGGGATTTTAGAACTAAGCAGTCAATCATAGCACTAGGAGGATGCTCGACTAGTACTTGAGAATTTTAGGGCTAAGCAGCCAACCGTGGTACTAGGAGGAAGGCTCGACTAGTGCCTAGAAAAATTGAGTTACTAGGAAAAAGTTTGACTAGTGTCCAAGGATTTTAGGGTTAAGCAGTCAATCGGGGCACTATAAAAAATGCTCGACTAGTGCCCGAAAAAATCAGAATATTAGGAGAAAGCTTGACTAGTGTCAAAGGATTTTAGGATTATAAAGCCAACCATGACACTAGGAGAAGGCTCGATTAGTGCTAAAAAATTTTAGGGCTAAGCAGTCAACCATGGCACTAGGAGAAATGCTCGACTTATATCTAGAAAAATCGAGTTACTAGGAGGAAGTTCGACTAGTACCCAAAAATTTCAGGGTTAAGCAGTCAATCAGGACACTAGGAGAAAGGCTGGACTAGTGTTCGAAAAAACCAGGACACTAGAAGAAAGCTCGACTAGTGTTAAGGGATTTTAGGGCTATAAATCTAACCGTGCCACTAAGAGGAGGCTCGACTAGTGCCCGGGGATTTTAGGACTAAGCAGTCAACTGATGCACTAGGAGAAAGGCTCGACTAGTGCCCAAAAAATCAGAACTAGAAGGAAGCTTGACTAGTGTCCAGAGATTTTAGGGTTAAGTAGTCAATCGAGACATTAGGAGAAAGCTCGACTAGTGTCCGAAAAAAATTGGGACACTAGGAGGAAACTCGACTAAGAATTGGGGATTTTAGGATCAAAGGCCAACCATGACCATAGGAGAAGGTGATGAGTCAATTTTTATTAATTGTTATTAACTTGAAGTTTTCTTGATTTTAAGTATTTATAAATAAATGTTGTGTTTGTTTTCTGTTTTTGTAGGTTAGGATTGATTTGCAAAATTTCTCTGAAGTGGCGGTTGAGTATCAATTTTGCGCATTGTATGAAGATTTATATATATCTTGGTGTTTACTCATCAGAATTGAATAATTCAAGTTACATTGGAAATATGACTCAAAGATGAAGAACTTTAATGAAGAAACCATTTGCATTGAAAGTCGTTTAAAGAGTTAAAATCAAGCTTGAATCAGAGCTATTGTAGTAGTCCAGAAAGAGAAATAGCAATCAAACACTATTTGGACAAAGAGCATGGTGCCTCGACGTTATATACCAATGCCCCGATGCTTTTTCTGCTAGAAAAACACTAAAATTCTAGAAATTAGGGGCCCAAGGTGTCACACCCCAAACCGTGGGATCCACCTGTGACAGACGACACAGACCTCCAGGGTGTACTCGATCACATATAATACCCCCTGTAGATCTGTAAGGCATTCATAAAAATCTGTTCTGAATTAAAAACACTTCCAAATCATACCACTCAACACCCAAACTCCGAATAGATAAAAATAAGCCACAACATTTTAAAATATACATCCGTGCGCACAAATAGATAAAACAGTCATCCTTATGAAATTCATGGGGATCAACCAGTCCCAAGAGTATTTAAATATCTATTACAAATTAGTTTATAAATTCCACAACCTCATAAAGGAGTACAAATCAAAGCTGACACAAGGAGTGGCACCCCAGCGCCCGACATGCTGAATTTCGTCCTTGTACAATCCAAATTTCAAGAGAAATGGGAGAATTATTATAAATATGGGAGATTACTAACCCAAAAAGAGGAGGAGATGTTTTTCTAAGATTTTTACTCTTTTTTTTAAAACTTTCTTGAAGACTTTTGGACATCGTTCTAGAGAGAAGATCAAGCGACAACACGAATGAGATTTGGAAGGACACAATTAGTTTTTCTTTCTTCTCCCTTTTTCTTTTATTTATTAGATTTTCTTTTTCAATTCTTTGTTTGTATGTTTACTGTTATGAGAAACTAATTTTATTGTTAGGGTTAAGGGGAAGCCTACTTGAGAATATTGAGTTATGTTTAGAACAATTCTTTAATGAATTTAATTTTTTTTTATCTTTGTGTTTTGTTTCGTTTTTCTTGTTATTATTGATGTTCTTGTGATTGATCACCATAAGAATAAGGTTAGGGTTTGTGAGAAGGATCGACAGGTGAATTACAAACTAGGCACTAGAAAAATGAACATGAATATTAATTAAAGAAATATAATTAGTTATTCATGATATTGTAAGTTAACTGAAATTTAATGGGCGTGATTAATAAGTGAGAGATCGACGAGTGATCATTGTTAATTACGTATAGTGTTAATAAGCCGACATAAAATTAATACAACATTTGAGTTAATGATGTTCAAAATCGAATTATTCATAATTATAATTCAATAGTACTTCAGAGGTGAACCCGGATACTCTAACGTTTGCATCTATTGTTTTCTAGTCAATCGTAATTGTTTTGTTAAATTTAGATTATTTGCATTTATTTTATTCAAATACTCTCAAAATTTAAGTTCTTGGTATACAATTAGTTAGTTGTTCCCTTGGATTCGATACCTTAAAATATTTTCAGATTTTATTACTACAATTAGCTCTGTGTACTTGCAAAAATTTTCAATCAGAAGACTCGTTAGCGTTAGGGCATTTTAGGACTGAAAAGTCAACCTAGACACTAAGAAGAGGCTCAACTAGTGTCTGGAAATTTTAAGACTATAGAATGAATCGTGACACTAGGAATAAATTTGGATGCGGGTCAAGGCTTAGAATATTTAGTCATGTGTCAAGTCTTAGGTTTTCAATCTGTTTGACACCGTGCGGGGGCTTATATAACCTGACATGAGTCAGAGACTCAAACTAACGTTAGAGAATTTTAGGGCTTAGAAGCCAACCCTAACGTTAGGAGTAAAAGTGGATGCGGGTCAGGGCTTAGGATGCCAAGTCACGTGCCATGTCTTAGGCTCTCAATCTGCCCGACACGGTGCAGGGGCTTATGCGACCTGACACGGGTCAAAGACTCAGACTAGTGTTAAGGAATTTTCGGGCTTAAAAACCAACCATAACACTAGGAGTAAGCTCGACTAGTGTGACCATAGAAGAAAGCTTGACTAGGGTAATACCAGAAGAGAGCTTGACTAGGGTTAGGGTATTTTAGAACTTAAAGTCAACCGTGATCCTAGAAGAAAGCTCAACTTGTATCAGGAGATTTTAGGGTCTAAAGCCAATCATGACACTAGGAGAAAGCTTGACTAGTGTAACCCTAGAAGAAAGCTCGACTAGGGTGACACTAGAAGAGAGCTCAACTAGGGTAACACTCAGAGAGAGCTCGACTAGGTTCAGGAGATTTTAAGACTTAAAGTCAATCGTGATCCTCAGAGAATGAGTCATCTAATAAAAGAGCTCAGAATCCTTGAGTAAATAGGCTCGATATCGAGCAAAAGTGCTCAGAATCATCGATATGTAGCAAAAAGACAAACGAAAACAAGGCAATATAGTAGTAAAAAATAATGACAAGTCTTGGGTTGGATAAAATCACCTTAGGGTTATAAAGATCACCTTGGGATCATGAGAGACAGCCTTCAGAGGTCAGTAGGAGAGCCCTCAGGTGAAGGTTACTCTCGGTAGAGGCAATCCTCAAGGATAAGGGGGGAGACGACCCTCAGGGATGACTAAGAGACAACCCTCAGAATAGAGTCAAGCCTTCAGGGATGACTAGAGGAGACAGCCCTCAGAATAGAGTCAAGCCTTCAGGGATGACTAGAGGAGACAGCCCTCAGAATGGATTCAGCCCTCAGGGATGACTAGGAGATAGCTCTCAGGGATGAGAGGGAGATACGGCCCTCAGAGGATGAGAGGAGATAGCCTAAAAGTAGAGAGTGAACCTGGAAGCAGGGAGTGATCCTGGGAGCATGACCTCCTAGTCAGGTGGATTATCTTAAGAGCGGAGAGTGATCTTGGGAGTAGGGAACGATCCCCGGGGAGCGATGTTTTAATAGCTGCTTTTCGTTAGATCCCCACAAACGTTGTCAGCTATTAGTGCAAGAAATGTCTGTAAACCTTCTCACGGTCAACGAGGAATGACTCAACTGGTGAGGTGAGAGTACGAAGTGGCTGTAATGAAGTGTGAGTCTTCATTGGACAACGGTCAAAAGCTGAGTTAGATCCGACAGGACTTCACCTCATAAGTTTGTAAAATAATAACACTTTCGGAGTCACTCTAGGAGGGATTTCCAGTGGAAAAACTCCGATGCCTAAGTCAGAAATGGTGAAAAAAATATGATAAATTTCGGTGAGTAAATCAAAATTAAATGTGAGAAGTAAGGTTCCTTTACCAAGTGTGAAAAGGAAGAAGTCGGAAGAACATAAAAAAAGGTGTCACACCCTGACCCATGGGTCCCACCTATAACAACCGTCACAGACCTCCAGGGTGTACTCAATCATACAGAATACATCCTGTAGGCCTGTAAGGCATTCCCAAAACCTGTTTGCAAAACACTTTCAATAACAGACCAGCCTAACACCCAAACTTTACATCAATAAAACCAAACCACAAACACTTTAAATGTATATGTATACGTATAAACCAATAAAAGTACATGTTCAAATAAAATCTGTGGGCATCAATCCCAACTCATGGTACAATATTTATTTATCAATTATCAAATCTCACAAATAAAGAAAAATTAAAAATAACACCAGTGGACTATGGACTTTCTGAGTGAGTCGGAGTAGTTATACCTGAGCCTTCTTTTCTGGAGCGATCACCACCACTTGAGCTTATCCTATCGCTTTCCTTGAAACTGAGAGGTGAAAGGGGTGAGTATACGGGAGTATACTCAGTCACTCTTATTTGGGTATCAAAAAATCAATAATAATAACAAGAAATTATAAGTCTTGAAACCCTTATACCAATGGAAAACTTCTTTACTTTAAAAGCTTTAAATCACATTATGAAAATTATTGGGCTAACTCCTTTTCCGACAATTATCCTGGTCGTGGGTGTTCCGAGACCATCAGTGGGTTTTGTATGCAGGAAAACATGCTATTTATGAAAACAAATTTAAAATGCAATAGTTATAAAATATGCAGTTTTATCAGAAAAAGGTGCCTACCACTAACGTTTGTCTCGAGTCGTCACGGGGTGACATCTGTGACTAACTCGATGAGACTCATTAGTGGACGAATCTCAACATCATCACAACACCAGAACAACATATAAGAGTCCACCTATACAACCTCCACTCACCTAGGTGACCTCTCTCCCAGGCCAACCCTAGGCTACCACTATACACTCACCTGGGGATCTATATCCCAATAAACACCTCCCCAGGCTACCACCCTGTAGCTACAATAAACCTGCACTCAAGGCCGTTATCACCAATGCACATAATCATAAAACTTGGCCCTCGTGCCATATCATCATATAAAAACATATTCTAAAACAATAAACTATTATGAAATCCAATACAAAACCATATATTACACATTTCCACATTTCAAGAGTAATGAGTAAACATTATTATTTTATTTGTAAAGAAGATAAACATTTAAATAAAGAAACAAGATAAAAAGTGTTCACTCACAGTGTATGGAGGGTTTACACTCCCTAGTTTTTCTCATTCTTCGACGACTTACGCGAGTATCTCGATCTCGAATCGTCGCCTAATCACACATATAACAATACTATTAATACTCGTACCAATATATATAAAAGTGCGAATATACGAAATGCGTGCTATTTTGGGTTTTTAATATTTGGACCATTACGCGTAACTGTCTAAAATCCTCGTTAAACCTCTAATTATCTAATTAATATCGACACGGATCCACATTACGGTTAAAATGACTCATTTCGATTAATATACGTGATTCTGACTTATGGGTCCCATACCTTCGTCGAAACAGTAACCGGAGTTACTGTTTACATTTACCCAAAATCTCCGAAATCATATTTCTACCTTCCTACGACTTTTACGACTCCTCTATAACCCACATTATGCATTAAAACTAAGATTTAAGCGATAAATCTAAGAAAATCGATACGAAAATCCATACGGATTAAAATGCTTAAAATGACGAAATGAACATACAAACGAGTTAGAATCAAAGTTACGAACCTCGTGGTATGATCGGTTTGCTCCGATTTTACTTCAAAACCGAAAAACCCCAATTTCCCCTCTTGGAACCCTAGATGGCCCTTCGCGAATCCGCGCTTCTACTGTTAAATTGACGCTCTCAGCATGATAGACACGTGGAATGTGTCTTGTCTGTGAAGAGAAATCGAAATTTGAACAAAAAATTCGGATGGGAGGTGGAGAGAACAGAAGAGAGAACGTGAGGAAGAGGAAGAGAAGGAGAAAAGAAGAAAAAGAGTGCAAATTCGACCTCCTGGCCCTTATTTATAGAAAAAGAGTGAAATTATAAATTTGCCCTTAAGTTATCTTAAGGAGAAGTTTCCAGAAGAGGGCAATTTCGGTCATTTCATGTCATTTCGGTCGAACAAATAACAGTTCGTTCGAACGAATCCTTCAGTATCTACAGAAGTCAGAGAGCTCCCAAATTGTCGATCGAACGAAACGATGTTCGGTCGAACGAATCAACACTTTGGTCGAACGATTCATTCGTTCGTTCGAACGAAGCTCAATTCGATTGAACGAATCCCCCTATTCGTTCGAACGAATCTGAAGCCAGAATTTTCTAGAAAGTCTTCAAAGTTTCGGTCGAACAAATCACCCATTCGGTCAATCGAACCCGCCAAAAATGGACTTTTTCACTTGAGTCCTCTCCGAAATTGAAAACCACAAACGGGGTCCCAATGTGCAAGCACATAAACTCTTTTTAATCAACTTAAATGTCAAATATGTTCAAAACCAGGCGGACGGACTACCAACATGCACCATGGCTACCAAGCATGAACAGGAAATATGATAAAATTACGAATATGTCCTTGAGGTACAGACACGGGTGTTACAAAAGAGTCCAAGAAGAAGGGAAAATATCCAATCTAAAGAGAAGAAAATCCTCCAAAATCCCCCTTTCGTTGGAGAAACACACACACACACACACACATTCTATAATGCCTTAGTGATAGTGACTAGACATCAAAGAATGGGAATGATGGGATGCTCTACTTTGGGACAGTGTGCCAGACACTTTTTATTTAAGAGATGTGAAGTCCATCAAATCTACTAATATCAGATCTCTAAAGTTTGGTGGGTGATGAGACATATTGCAAGGGTCTGTCAGGGTGGCGTTTCTTACTGTAGGGTCTTTGATCATTAATCAATCCTATTTTTTGTGGTCTCCAAAGACTGAGACGAGGTCAAGTTTTCTGAGAGATAGACAGGATTTTGGAAAGGGTAAGAGGTAGTCATCCTAAAAAAAGCAATCAGAAATCCTGAGAGGTATCAATTAGAAATCCTGAGAGATAAACAGTTAGAATTCCTGAGATGTGGGTGATCGAGTGATACTATTATAAGAGTCCAGGATGACAGTTATTTATCGAGGAGACAAAGCGCCCGAGATGAAGAGAAATTCGAGGGTGGGATGACATCTAAGAGGCAATATGACTAAAATGAATGATCTTTCTAAAAACTATAAGAAAGTTTACATTAAATATATGAGATCTTTAATGTACAATAAAAAAAACAACATACTGCATGCTCAAATCACGGTCAACACATGATACTGGTATTCCCTAATCTTTTTCATACTCTTAGCTGGATAAAGAAAGCCGAATGACCTGACTAGATTATAGATGTGATTGAAATTGGTCTGCTATAATTTCATGAAAAGCTTTTTCACTCCATTGCATCTGTAACTAACGAGTCATTTTTCAATGCCTGTGATAAGTTTCATTGATTCACAATAAAAAATCAACATTGCCCATGGAAACATCTCATTGCTACAACGAATAGGAGGTCAACAGATAATAACATTTTGTTCTTACATTTTAAAACTTACGAGGTCTTTCTTTGCATGAATCTACGTATTGTCATAGTGCATGTAATTACTAGACTATTGCATATAAAATTAATGAATTTATTCAAATTTGATAGAAAAAATAAACACAAATAGCTATTAAACCATTGAATAAAATATAAATAACTATTAAATATCGAACTATGACTCATAGGAATAAAATCTAATCATTGCTTTTCAACTTAATAACGGATAATTTGATAAAATATTACACACAAATTAATTCAATCTTTAGTAACCACTATAACTCTATGAATTAAAAAAAATTAATGAATATATATTTTTTATTGTAAAGTAATTTTAAACTTATCAAGATGCTATAACTGATGTTGCATTCCATTTATATCACTTTTATTTGGCATATTCAAAACTATTATATATCCTTTTAATTAATTTTAAATTATATCATTTTTAAATAATGAGATATTTAATACACCCACACATTTATATATTACTTTTACTTTTATTTGATTTTTTTATTTATAAATTAAAAATTACATGAAAGTTAGAACTCTCTTTAATAGTTACCTATTTGAAATAACAAATTTAAAGTATTTGAAATATGAATTATCATTAAAAAAAGATTATTAAGCATAAGCGGGCCTCAACATGGGTGTATAGTCTAGTGGTTTCAGTATATAAGTGGTAATTATTTTTGTGTCTGTACTATATTTGAGGTTAGAAATATATTCTTTATAAGAACGTAATGTACTCATAAATTTTATTTAAATTATTTTTTTTTATCTAATGATTGTTTTTTATTTATCTGAAATTTAATAAATTAAATTTTTTTAAGTATATCCAAATAACAAAGAGAGATTCTGAACATAGATACACAAACAAAGCCCAATATTTTAACATATATATATATATATATATATATTTTAATTTTTGGAAGTACCTTTCACGATGCTTAGTGCAATACATTTTTTAGTCTCAAATTTCCACATATGTCGGCCTTATTATCTATAAATAACCATGGTTTGCAGAATGACCAATGATTATTACGATCGAAAGACCCGCACTTCTCGTGTACTTTTTCCGTGGGACCACTGTCGGTTTACCCATTAAAAAGGTCACTCTGCCATTGGATGAGCTGTTTCGCTGACGTCACTGTAAACGGCCTCATCGCTTGACGTTGTAATGATTTCAAGTTGGTAAGAATTTGAGAGAATGATAAATACCCATATTTTTAAAATTATAAATATTAGAATATTATGATAAATATTTTTATAATTTGAAAAAATAATAAATGATTCAAGATAAAAATATATTTTTTTAGTACATAAAATTTTAATTTTATAATATAATTCTTTAATTTTTATTATATAAATTCTTAAATTAAAATAATTAAATTTTTAAAAAATATTTAATTTAATTTATTATTTTAATTTATAATATTTTATACTGAAAAATTATAAATTAATTTTTAAAAATTAAACATAAATATTTTTATTGTATATTTTTATGAATTTATTTTTATTTTATAATTTAAAGCTATAAATTTTTTTAAAAATAAATAAATAAATATAATTTAGTTATTTTTATTTAAATTACTAAAAATGCCTATAATATTTATACTATAAAAAATAATTTATAATTTTATAATCATAAACACTTTTTTAAAAAAAATTTATCAAATATAAATATAAAAATATAAAAATAATTTATATTTTATAATACTTTATACTAAAAATTTTATAAATTAAATTATAAAATTTAAATTTAAATATTTTTATTTTATATTTATATTATGAATTTATTTTTATTTTATAATTTAAAATTAATAAAAATTATTTTAATTTTATTTAAATTATTGAATGGCTATAATCTTTATACTATAAAAAATTTAATTTATAATTTTATATTTAAAAATACTTTTAAAAGAAAATTATCAAATATAAATATAAAATTATAAATTAAATTTTTTATTTTATAATATGTTACACTAAAATAATTTATAATTTAATTTTTAAAATAAATTTTAAATATTTTTATTTATATTCATAAAAATTTTATTTATTTAAATTCTTAAAATTAAATAAAAATAAATAATTTAAATATTTTTATTTAAAATATTGAATGACCGTAATACTTTAAAAAAATTTAATATATAATTTTGTATTTATAAGTATTTTAAAAAGAAATTTATTAAATATAAAAGTAAAATTATAATTTAAATTTAAATTATAAAATTAAAGAAGTTCAAAACTTTTTATGAATATAAAATAAAATATTTTAATTTAATTTTTAGAAATTAAATTATAAATTTTTTAGTATAAAGTATTATAAAATAAAAAAATTAATTTATAATTTTATATTTATATTTAATAAATTTTTTAAAAAGTATTTATTAACATAAAAATTATAAATTAAATTTTTTATAGTATAAAATTTTACATTCATTCAATAATTTAAATAAAAACATTTAAATTATTTTTATTTAATTTTTAAAAATAAAATAAAATATTATAAATTTAAATTATAAAATAAGAATAAATTTATAAATTTAGTGAATATAAATAAAAATATTTTAAATTAAATTTTAAAAAATTAATTTATCAAAATTTTAATATAAATTATTATTAATTAATGTATTAAAGTTATTAAATAAATTTAAAATATTTTTCTTAAAAATTTATATAATAAAAATTAAAATTTTATATAAAAAAATACAGTTTTGAAATATTTATCATAAATATTAAGTGATGTAACATCTAAAAAGGATAAGTGGGAGTGGCAGAGGCTGTATTTGTCACAAAGTGTATGACATACATCATACATGACTGTTTGTCGTTCTCCCGAGAGAAATTCTTTACTTCAACATTTTGGGAAATTTCATTTGATAGGAGGCGGTGAGGTATTACTAGGATATTAGCGTTTTATAATTTGCTCAGTCCGCAATCCATGGTTTGTTGCCACGTTTAAACTTTGAGGTGGTCAACTTTAAGTAGTTGACTTGGGGATTGTTTATTTACTCGTTTGCTACGTACAAAAACACAGAAAAACATTTCAATAATCCTTCACCACTTGAGCATAATTTTTCTAACATACGCCACCAACGACACTTCTTTAGAGCGTGGGGCCATAGGAAAGGAAGTCCCCTGCTTCTACTTTCAACTAGACTTAAAGCATGGAAATATGAAGAAGGTCGGTCAGAGACTGGAGGTAACTCTCCGAAAAAGCTCAAGTGCTATATTAGGGAATAGAATTGCATAGATTCATATCAATGTTATACAGAAATACCTGAAGCTGAATAGATAGAAGAATCTTGGTTTTGTGAAACGACGACGTGAATATGGAACCTGAAAATCTTCAAAGAACTACGCGAAGGTTCAGGGTTAGAAGAGTTACCGTCACAAAAACATCGAGTAGGAAGAAACCAATGAAGAAGCAAAGATGCCTGCTTTGCCATCTTCATCAAAACCTGCAGCTGCAGCCAAGGTTAGATTTACCCTACGCTCAGTTCAACAAATTGGAAAAATAAATTTAGCAAATTTGGAAGCTACTATCCTATTTTAATTCACACAGTGCGATAGTCTCTTATCCATTGAAAACAAGTAAAACCATTGTTGTGAAGGCCCAAAATCAAAATGAAAAATATGAAAACTTAGGTTTGTTTATTTGGTTTATGACCGCCCAAAATCAAAGACATGGCCTTGTATAAGATAGGCTTCAAACCCCGGCATCCACCAGGAACAGAGTGATATATGGCCCAATAGATAACGAGCCTTTACAACTTTTAATGACTGGCCGTTGAAAACCTACATTCCAGGGATAACACAAGCAAACAGGGACAAATAGGTCATTATATTCTGTCCCTAAAACAATAAACAAAAGCTCTGTTTCATTGCTTGGTTTACTGATGATTTACAAAGCTTAAGCATTTTCTCCTCTTTTTGTAGTTTTGCAAGTGAGCTGTCAATGATATCCTCTTCTTCCCGCCATGCGGTCTTCCTAATGTTAATACCCTTGTTGACTGGATTGCTTCAATTGGATTATCAGAACAAAGATGTATCCCCATTTAATACACACCCAATGAATATGAGGATTTTCTTTATAGCCGCTTGCATTTATTTTTTGGGAATAACTAATGTTGACTTCAAAATTCTTCGAGCAAGTTATTCTCAAATCACTAATCATATTATTCTGAGTTCAGGTGCTCTGGCTTCTGTTTCACTCGCATCAGTATTCCTCCCACGCTTACTTGGCTGGCTCTGTTTGGCTTTATGGACCATTTTACCTGTCATGTTAGCCAGGCATTTAGTCAAACATATTCATGAATGGCTCAAACAGGCCACTATCAAAACCATGTCCCAAGTCTGTGACAGATTTAATAGATCCCAAGTCTGTGACAGATTTAATAGATTTTGCAGTTGGTTTACTTTGAAGAAACAAAGTTTACCCGTGTAAGTTTTTCATTGTTGTGATGAATAAGAGGTACACTAAGCAAATAATTACAGTTAATTTGCATCAATCTTTAATAAACGTTAAAATTATAAGTCTGCAAGTGTCGAAAGTGCAAAAGCCAAGTGCATTGGAATGTAAAATTGAGATATACTATGGAGAAAACTTCATATTTGGCATATGAATATATCGATATCCTGTACTGTCTGTCTCTGGCCTGCATTCGACAATGCTAGATACTACAGCGATGTAGAATTAGGAAAGCAGTATATTGAATTGTCTTCCTTAAAGACCAAAGAAACATTCATTTATACAAGAATTACAATATAATCAATCCCTATAACAAAGGATAAGTTGGACATAATGGCATAGAATAGAAATATAATATGCATATAATGGTATAGACATAATGAATCGCTGGATTATTCTTGAATTAGGTAACATAATTTCCAGTATACTCAGCCCGAATATGTTGCTCTATCAAGTTTACAGCACAAATAATTTGGCGACTTTAATGTTCCTACTATGACGTATTAATATGCAGCTGCTGTTGCTTGTATCCACAAAACGTACTGTTGTAACTTCAGCTCAGTTGAAGTTAGAAACTCCAGGAATTCTGCACTACACTACTGCAACTTTCTGCTTCCAGGACTCACAAATCAACCTGAATTCCAGCAACCTAGCAAAGTATTTTAAGAAGCTAAAAAACCAAGAAAGATAACCAAGAAAGCAAAGATAAACCAAGAAAGCAAAGATAGAAGAGAGGACGAAAAGATTTCAAGAAGAAGAATTTTATTCCAAGTCTCCAGAAAGAGTCGCATCCAATGCCAGGTACATACACGAAACCTGCACTTTTAAAACCAAAAGCATTAACAACTTTTAACAAACCCTTCTCATACAAAGATCAATCTACCTTTACTAACAAAGTTTCAAGAACTTTCAAATAAGCCCAGATTTTTTTGCAAACAGATCCATGAAATATTGACTTCACTTTTGAAATACTTCTACAATCTCCACCTTACTTCCAAAGTTAAGTTAGGTCTATCCTTCTTCCTTTCCTACTGAACACAGCTTTCAACTCCTGCATTCTTCGACTCCTTAAGCTTCATGAACTTTACTGAAAAACTCATTCACTCGTAAACTTAAATGTATCAACTCTAGGCAATGTTCAAAGCTACTAACTGTTAATATCTTTATTAACATATCTGCTGTATTATCTTCTGATCTTACCTTCTAGACAATCACCTCTTATTTTGCAATCACATCCCTAATGAAATGAAATCTAACATCTATGTGTTTTGTTCTATCATGAAACACCTGATGCTTGGTTAGATGAATGGAGTTTTGATTATCACATATGATCACAGGTTGACAGTAACTTCTTCCAGCAACTTCAGTAACAAAACCTTGCAGCCAGAGTGCTTCTTTTACTGCCTCCACCAAAGCCATTTATTCAGCCTCCATTGTTGACAATAGGGGTGTTCAAAAAATCCGGAAATTTCGGGTATCGGTCCGGATCCGAAAATTCGGTACCTGAAAAATCGGATTCCGAATTAATTAGATCCGGTTTTTAATCGGACCGGATCCGGTCCTAAGCCACCGGGTACCGAATTATATTCGGTATCCGATTTTTATTATTCATATTTCATCCCTGATAGAAAGGCAATAATAAGATACAAAACATTCAATATCTGAAAAGGAAATATAATTACACCACAAAAACCAGAAGCCAAAATCAAGACACAAACATTTGGAGAAGATA